>PVHY01007993.1:0-64111 GCA_004024945.1 Uropsilus gracilis
TTTTTTTTTTTTTTTTTTTTTTTTGAGACTAGGTCTCACTATTTTTGCCCATGGATCCACAGGCTCACATTGCCCGGGGTACCACAAACTCAAGAAATCCCCAACCCCAGCTTCCCAGGTAGCTGGGATCACAGGCACGCGCTACCCACCCAACTATTTTTTGGGACTAGGACTCGCTGTTTGCCCCGAGCAGGACTAGAACCAAGATCCTTAGCCACAGCTGCTTCATAGGCTGAAGCTTACAGGCACGAGACACCGTGCCCGGCAATTGCCTCTATAGTTTTAATGAAGGTCTTTTTTGCCTCATTCTGAAATTACTTTACAAGAAGAGTTTTTACCAGTTTCCCAAACAAGGCTTGGTCTTAATATTCCTCCTTATTTCTGATTTTCTAAATATACTTCTTTGTTGCAAGAGCAAGTTGAGGCACTTTTATTCAATCATCTAATTTCTAAACCATTCCCTTTCCATTCCATTTCTAATCACATAACTTAAGGTCACTAAAAATATTTTACACATACCCTGAAGAGTCTGATCGTCTCGCTCTCCTTTCATTTTCTCCCCTGTGTTCTGATTTCTTTCTCATTTATTCTTAGATACATGGAAGTGCAGCCAGGACGAGGGCCTTTGTGTATGTCCTATTGGTGCTTCTGAAAAAGGAAAAGGAAAATGAAGAGACACACTGTGAATGTGCTTTACAGTCCTCCTAAGAGGCCATAAGCTACTGGCCAAGGTGTCAATAATGTTTCACCCCTGCCATCAAATCTAGTTGAGAAAATCTTTTGATCTTAGCATAACTTCAACCCTGCCTTTACTGTTTTCTTTGATTCATTACCTCATGCTGTGTAATTCCTGAGGTCTTAGTATCAGAAAATACTACAACCTATATCCAGTCTGATATATATATATATATATATAAATATATATATATATATATATATATATATATATATATATGTCTGATATATATATATATATGTCTGATATATATATATGTCTGATATATATATATATATATATATATATATATATATATATAAATATATCCTAAAAGAAGCTTTCAAATCTCAGCATACTTTTCATACCCAGCTCCTGCGGGTGTGCCCGCTCCATTTCTGCCTTACTGGCAACATTTCTGAAATACCTGTTACTTATTGTTCCCAAATGGACATGTATTTCAGTCCCCATTACTTTTCTTGTGTTAGTCCTTCTGTCTAGAATCACTTTTTTACCTTTACCTACATATCTGCTTTATGTGCTATGAGTATCATCTCAGGTATTACCTCCTCTACAAATCTCCCCTGTCTCTTCACAATGTGAGTTAGGGACTGAGTCAGGCTCATGTGACTGGATACCTCATTTCCACACTAACTATATAATATCAAAATAATCCGTGTACATCTTTTTCTCCAAGCCACCATGTGATGTTCTTGAGGGCAAGGGTGTATCTTTATTTGCTGCAAGTTCTATATCTTGTGCACACAAGGTGCTTGTTTGTTTGTTTTGGTCTGAATTAAAATGAACTGAATTAGATGGACTCTAATCTAATAACGTGATATCGGTTATGTGACCTCAATCCAACAAACACCAATATATGCATAGAAATTCTATACATCAATATCATTCTCCTAGGAACTTTAAGGTTATAAGATCTTAAATTTAAAAAGAGTCTCAAAATAGATTACAATGACTAAAGCAAAAATACACTTTAAAAAACTTGGTCACTAGTCATTTTATTTAACCTTGTATTTCCTTTTATTTCTGTACACAAGGATGGACAAAGGGGGTGGCTGAGGAAAAAGATAGTTTCACACAACATTTCTACCCAAAGTGAATCACTAATATAAACTCTCTCTCCTGGAACCTATGCAATCAGGGCTGAGTTGTCAAGTCTGAGGGAAGGAAAAGGTCATCAGAAAGTTTTGCTGTGCCTACATTTGGGATAAATCCTTTCCCAAAATTATCCCAAAGAAGACTACAGAATCCTAGATATTCAAGATTTCTGTTATTAGCTCTGCTTCATATAAACCATTTATAGAGACATTTTGGTTTCTCTTCATGGAGTTTAGTTAGAATCTTGACTTCTTGGTACTTGTTTCATTTCATTCTTAAGAACGCTAACAGGCTAGCTTGTCATTTTCGTCAATGTCCTGCGTCAGTTACAAGATTGACGTCTGTTCATTTTAGATTAGAACAAGTACACTGGATTCCAAGAAATGACTTCCAGCTTCCTCAAGTTTCCAACTCAGTATCTCCTTGTATGTTTGTCACCTCCACCTACACATAAGTACACAGATAGAAGTGGGGCTTCAGCCTTCTGCTGGAGATCAAGTTCAGCCTTGATAGTCTTTGGAGACTGATTGCTTCTACACACATCTAAGGGACCTGATCTGATGACAAAGGCCTGGGCCATGAAGCTGACATGTGAGTTTTCCTTTTTGATCAGCTGCCAGTTTTTTGAGGTTCAACTTTTCCCTCTCTGTCTGTCTTTCTATTGATTCCCTCTCAACTAAAGTAAACAATGCCTATGTAACTCTGTTCTCATATTTTAAGAAACAGAGGGGGGAAACAGAAGGAAAAATGCAGTGATAAGAGTATTATGGAAGAGAAAAAGTATTGTGTTTACTCTTCTTTCCTAATTGAGAGCTAATGAATCATAATGTCCCTTTATCAACTGGCTAGTCCAGATCAGGTGAAATAAAAGAGTAAGGACAGGTGAAAGGAGGTAACTAATGGATGAAAAGATGGGCTAAATCATGTTGATTTGATGCTCCATGAATTGACTTAGATGTAGCCTGCTTAATCAGAAGACTCTTTGTTGGATGAACCCAGAATGCCTTTCCCTAAAAGAAAGATGAATTTCTAAATTTAAAAACTGGAACAGCCAGAGTCAGGGATCGCAGTTCAAGTCCCACCAGGGGCACGTAGCAAGACCTAGTCCCACAAAAATATAGCTGGGTGTGGTGGCATGCTCCTGTAATCCCAGCTACCTGGGAAACTGAGGCTGAGTATTGCTTGAGTCTGTGGTACCCCGGGCAACATGAGCCTGTGGTTCCATGGCAAAAATAGTGAGACCTAGTCTCAATTAAAAAATTAATTAATTAATTAATAAAAAATAAAAAAGACTGGTACAATGAGTAAGAATGACTCTCACCTATGATTGGACCTCTTGGACTACTTTATCTTCCTCGATTTCATCCCTTAAAAGGCAAAGTTACCTCAGTATGGGTCATGGAGCTCAAATGGTTTCTGAGCAGATATTATTGTGCCCAAGGAACCAAAACCTCTCATGCACCACATAGGGCCTACATTGGCCCAATGTAGTCATGCAAGCAAGACATTCTTCCTGCTCTTAAAGACACCAAGTGTGCCAGCATTGCCCAGGGGTCATCAGTGATGCCTTGTGCTCCTCCCTGAGTATAATTATCCCTTTATCAGTGAGCCAGGGTGGCGGAGGCATTCTCTGTTTTCTATTTTATTTTTAATGTTCCTTCTAGGCTCCAGACTCACTGGAGTCATCCTGACACAGAAGGCTTTGCCCAGGACAATGGGATGCCCTTTACCTAGTAAAAGAATGCAATTCCTTAAGGTGCTGCCTTCCCCTAGAACATACAACGGAAATGTCTCAGGAGAGCTCAGCGGCAGACAGAATGCACATCACGAAGTGGGAGCCTCCCTGGGATTCCTTAGATGAAAGCTTATTTCAATGAACATTGTGTTTCGCTGCCTGCTTCCTCTGCCTCTGTAAGAGCTGCAGAAGGAACATCCCACTTGTCTGCTGACACAAAAGAATGCTGTGGCTGGGAGATCTTATCAAGCCTTCCTGTGCCACAGTAACAGAGCTCCAGTTGTGTCTTGTAAGAATTGCTCATTGTTTCTGGGGGATGGCTGGCTCCTCTGGGTGGGATCTGATGGCATCTCATGGAGTGGAGGTAGGTGGTGCTGGGAGGTCAGCCAGTCATATGACCCAGCTTGCTGGCTCTGGGAAGTTAATAGGAGAGCAAATTTCACCAGGTCTGTTGAATAGCTGAACACTTGCAGTAAAACTACTCAACTGCACACGTGTTACTTAATCAGTAGCATCTTCGACTGTCCGCAACCAAAAAACTGAAGTGGTGTTAGAGTTTCTCTATTGCAGTGTTAGTTCTTCTCTTTTAATCACTTCATCTAAAGCTGTTTGGTTGTGATAAAACTGAAAAGAATAAAGGAGACAAAACTTTAACAATGAGCAGATTAATGATTTAAAATCATCTCTGGAGAATTGAGATGTTAATGAGTCAAGATTTGAGCATCTTGTGACATAAACCACAAAAATAGATGAGGGTATAGATGAATCTCTTTTGAAATCCTCATATTTATTTGAGTATGTTAATATCATTAGGTTAATTCAGTTTAACCAATTTTAGATAATGGCGCCTTTGCTTAGAAAGTTTATGACTTTCTAATTTGGGTCTTTTCTAACAGGGAAAATGATATTGTGATTTTACTGGGTCTTTTGCCTGGGGAAACTGCAGAAGAAATTTTGATTATAGAGACAAGCAATAGGCAAATTTATTTGGAAGAACAGATATGAGAAGAGAGTTATTCCAGAAAAGAGGAGAGGAATAAAGCATAGTGGGGATCTCTGTCCAATGGGTCAGGGAGGAACAAGAAAACTCCGAATGGTGTGAAGCCATGAGGACTTTAAACCCTTCCCCTAATCAAACCCCTCAGTCTTCCTGTGATTGGCTAATACCACTGTGCCAAAGCTCAGCGTCTGTTTTCAGTTCTTGGAATTTACTTTTGTCTATGCCTGGAGATGTCCCAGGAGATCCTCATTTTTCTTCTACTAAAGGTCCTGGGTTTGCTGCTTTGAATTTGACCATGGGAGTCTGGAGTATGGCTAAGTAATCTTCAGAATTTGCCTTCTTTATTCTCATTCTCACAGTCTCCAAGACTTCTTCTATGCTGCCAGCTCTTGAAACTGATGGTAACTTATTTAGCTATGCACAGAACAGAATTCAGATTTTCTTCTCTGTTCTCTTTTTACAGATTTGCTGTAGTCCCTAGTAGATATAAGACAAATATCATTAGCATATGACATGACAATGAAAAATGATGACTACAGGTTTTTGAAGAGACTGAAACTGGCACCAAGGTAATGAGGACACCAGGGCTGGAGAGAAGTAGGGTTATTAGTACTGGTGCTGACTCAGCGGGTTCATTTCCAAAGACTGAGTCCCCCTAACAGGGGGTTAAAGGTTTATATACACTTTACATGCTCTGGTGTTCTGGGTGGGTTCTCACTGGTGGCAGCATAAGACCTGATGTGGCAAAGACAGAATGAGGAAGATTCAAGGAGAAATTGGGTTGCAGACCAGTAAACTGAGTCAGTAGCCATGGGTTGTTTTTCTAGACAACTATATTTCTGGACCCCTGGGCTGTATTTCTTAGGTTACTGGGTTTCAACTTTTACCTGATCATCAGGCTTCAGGACAAGCCTTGATTTAACATATTTCATGCCTCCTTCCCAAGTCTCCATAGTATTTCCTGAATTGCTTTTTGACTTTTTAACTGACTCACACTCCCTATTTCAACAAAATAGCAGGTTTTCTGTATGTACAAGTTTCTGTACAAATTTTTACCAAACCACTTTGTCTGTTTTCATCTATATTTATTATTGAAAGAATGATATTTTATGATCAATTATCTATATATTCTTTTCATCAATGAATTATGAGTATCTTGAAGAAAGGAGCTGAGTCATGTCCATCTTCCTGTCTCCACTGCAAAATGCAATGTCTTGTGCATATTAGTGATTACAAAATAGTTATTAGATGAATGCATGGATGATGGATGAATGGATGAGTGGATGGATGCTGCCTGCATGGATGAGTGAACGGGTAGTTGGATGACTGGTTGACTGTTTATGTTTTAGTGACTAGAGCTTACAAATGGAGATTTGATTCAAGTTGTCTACATGGTTTTTGGCATGACTATGGCTGTAAATTTTCAAGTGTTTTTTATTACCCCATTAAGAATCCAGTAAGAAAAATGTGGTTGCTTTCAACATGAATGAGGTATGGGGACAGATAACCCCCCTAACATTAGGCTAGGTAGGTAAACAAATCTTGAAGAATGGAAAAATAAGGAAGGATACAGAAAAATAAATTTCAAAGACCATGGCCAGACACGAAGACGCCCCAGAGACGCACACCTGGGGTCTGAGGAAGTGTAGGATATCAGCATAACATAAAACAAGTTCCTGGGCAAAACTTGAACAAAGAAAATCCCTCCTCTCTGTGACTTCAGACAATCACAATTAAAGACTGATGGAGTTCTTAGAATAATCATAAGAAGTTTATGAAATTAGTTGTCTGGGGAAGCCATGCAGAAGTCTTCTTATCCCTTCCTGGGGAACTTTTCCAAACCCTTCCTGGGGAACTTTTCCAAGGAGTCTGGTTTTTCTCTCTCCTTTATTTCTACTGTCTCTTTAAAATAAATTTCCTCTTTCAGCTTACTAGCCAGTGTCACTGGACAGATTTCTATGGCTTCAAAAGACAAAACCCAGTAAGTAAAATATGCAGTTTCATCATCTGGGGGCTCCTTTAGGATTTGCAGAGGGGTCCAACATCTAGTGTTCCTTAGCACCTCTGACAGGTGAGTAAGAGGAAAGATGTGAATTTATTCTCTCTTTTACTCTCCTGACCATTTTTATCCCCTTCGCAGAGCATTCAGAGACTACATGCTAGGCACACATCACCTCGACTAACTTTTAAATATCTTGCAACTCCAGGAGCATATAGGGTCAGGAGACTAGTTTGCTCTGTCTGCCACTGCATGAGGGATTTTTGGTGTCTAAAGAGTCAAGCAATTTCTCTCATAACCATCCGGAGGTTGCAAACAAAAGGGAACTGATCCTTTCCAGCAGTTTGGACATCTAGCTCTGCCTTTTGTGAGACATGTGTCTAGAGGTATCTACCCTCATGTGAAGCCAGAGTAGAGCCTCGCTCCCAAGCACCCCATGAAACCAATACTCACAGTTTCCACCAGGCCTTTCAATTCTTAGATTCCTGGAATGGGAGGATTCTCATAGTCACATAGTCTATCTCTGTTTGCAGTTGAGGAAATGATACCCTTAGATGCTCTGATTTTCCCCTATTCCTACAGCAATGAAGTAATGACCAGATCTGAGTTAAAATCTAGGTCTCTTCATTTTTCATCCAATGCCCACTACATAATGTTGCTTTTCATGACTCATGTTTGGAGGTTTTCATGGACCCTATAGAATAATCTTTCAGTTCTGGCTTATCGGTGCAGTGTGAAAGAAAACTGAGCTAAAGAAAACAAGGAGCCAGTCGGGGTTGCTCAGTTCACATGTTGATGGTGCTGAAGAGAAGAAGAGTAAAGACAATTCATCTTTATTCAGTGTTGTCCTTTCATGGTTTTCTCAGATGTCACTTTCAAAATTTAGGGGGTGAAACTGGTTGTGGTGGTGCATGCCTGTAATCCCAGTTACCTGAGAGGCTGAGACTGGGGATCACTTGAGTCAGTGGGTTCAAGACAACCCTGAGCAACATAGCGAGACTTAGTCTCTTAAAAAAAAATTCAGGGGTGGTTTCTTATCTCCTCCCTAGTTTCCCAGATAAGCTCTGGAGATGGCCCCATCCAGTTATCTTCAAATGGGCAAAATTTCTGTTTTACAGTGTCCAACTTTGAAAGTTCTTTCCAAAGAAACTCATGCCTATGCCTCTCCAGTTAATAGGGAGACTGATGTCAGGTTATTATCTCTTGATTCTCCTGCCGTCAAGAAATGCTATTATAACATCTCTGATTGTCTGAATTTCTGTTTCTCTCAATCAGGTACAGTCACACTTCATCAAAATGCTTGGGATGGCTCTATGCTTAAAGGCAATGTTGTTCATGAAGAATTTATCTTTTTAGTTTTAAGCAACTTTAAAATGAACACAAAACAGCATACTCAAATCTCAAAATAAAATTATACTCACTGAAAAAAGTCAGATAAAGACAGAGTCCATACTCTGATTCCATTATATAAAATTCTAGAAAATAAGACTAATTTAGTGTAAAAGAAAGCATATCACTAGTTATCTGCAGAACATAGGAAGGAAACTCAAAACAAACAAGAGGTCTTAGGCAAAAGGAGACAGATTTGGCAGGTAAGAAGCATAGGCACTCATTGGGCTACAGTAATAATGGTTTCATTGTTGTATCATATGTCAAAACATCAAATTTTATAATACAATATACATAATTTATTGTATGCCAATTATCCCTAAATAAAATTGAGATATTTTTAAATGATACAGCCATTTAAAACTCAATCAGAATACTTCATTAGTTTAGGTTAAATGACAGAAGCAAAACCACTAGGATATATACATAGAACTTTTGATTATATGATATCTATCAATATAGTCGACATGTATCTATATATGTCATATAGTCACAAGATTGGACCATTCATTACTGTGGTTAAATGCTACTGTAAGACTGTTAACTTAACATATGCTGCTAGAGCCAGAAATCCAAGGACAGGTGGTCAGGAATGCAAGATGGATCTAAAATGGGGAAGAGTCAAGAGCAAACTGGAATCCAGGGGTGTGAACTAGAACTTACAAAGGCAGACTGAAGCTCACATCAGTTTTAAATCCCTCTGACCTTGACTGCATGGATTTTTCTGCTGAAGCAGGATTGTTCATCAAAGAGCTGGTATAGCAATTGTAGAAGAGGATGATTCATTGTAAGGTAAAAAAAATTACTAGCCCAGCAATTGACACATGCAGGAGATGATACTGTAAGAAAAGCCAACATGTATGAACTACAAAATGACTGCTTCCCCTTCTAAACTCTGAACAAGAAATGTCTCTTGTGAACCGCAAGAAATGCTCAGGAAAGGGAATTTTTGGGATATAGTTCAACCTACTCAAGTCTACTAGTCAAAAGCAACTCCTTGACATGCACACATATCTTCTTAAATCATAATCTCCAAATAAACTAAAAAGAGTCATGTTTACACCTAACAGGATATATCTACCCTCAGAACAACTCAAAACACACTAATTGTTTGTCCAAAAGAGAATCAAAAATTACTTTTTTGACTTTGGATGATGTTCATTCTTTTGTTAAGATGATTCTACTTAACTGCATTAGAATGTATATACTGAGAGATTAAGTTACCTACTTATTAACACATCTCATGTTAGCTGATAAAAGGTTGTGAAATATGACAAATGCAGAAATAACTGTTCACATATGTAATATCTTCACATATACAAATATACACATGTATATATATAGTCAGAATATATCAAAGAAATACTCATAACAATTAAGATATTTGTTTCTGTAACTGATCCCATGGTCATAGCTGACATTTGTAGCTACTCTCTTCCACTAGTCATTCTATGTTCCTTTATCTTCAACAAATCCTTAAGTTAGTTATACATCTTTGTCTAAGGGGGTAAATTAAAGTGTTTTTCCTAATATGCCAGAACCTTTAGCAGTTCTGTTAATTCAGTAACTATAGCTTTCTAGTAATCTTATTCATTGGACATGGGAATACTTAGAGGCTACCTAAAGGATATTCAAGATGAGATACATACTCCTCTTATTGCTTTTATAGAGTAGGGCTGGTTCAACATTCCCTTCTTTGTGTGTATATTTAATGGCACAATCAAAGCATCCTTCTCTGTCACTGACATTTCAAGCATCACCAGGCCAGGCATGGTAGTGCATGCCTGTAGGTGGCAGCCTAGGAAGCCACGGCTGGGGCCAAGGATCACAGTTTGAGTCCCGCTGGGGGCACGTAGCGAGACCTAGTCTCCAAAAAATAGCTGGCCATGGTGGTACGTGCCTTTACCCCCAGCTACCTGGGAAGCTGAGGCTGGGGATTGCTTGAGTCTGTGGTACCCCAGGCAACATGAGCCTGAGTTTCCATGGGCAAAAATAGTGAGACCTAGTCTAAAAAAAAAAAAAAAAGAATATGTAGTCCAAATGGTAAAACTACTTGTATAATTGTCTGAACTTCTTAAAGAGCCTATTTTATTCTAAGCCTCATTTATAGTTGGCAGCTCTTATGAATTACTCAGTAAAGGGTCAGAAAGGGCACTTCAACAGGCCCTAGCATGGAGCCCTAATCATTTACAAGGTTATTGGGGCTCTAATATTTTTCATGGGATTTATTTCCCACCTTCTGTCATGTAAATGCTTTGCCACTGTGTCTAGAGCAGTTGCTTCTTTTTATTTACCAGGTACAAAAATCAAAGTAGCTGAAAGTGGATCCAGTAGTTTTGCAGCCCACCACTGCCTCCCACCAGTGAGATGAGTCAGCTGATCAACAGCAGTGTGTGTGAGCAGAGTATGGCTGCTGTTTCACCTCTACATTTTCCTTGAAATTCTATGAGAGTCTCTGTTCTATCCCAACTAAACCAGAAACCCAAAGGTATAGGAATCTGGGAAATGCAGTTTATCCCAACCAAGTTGACACATTACAAAGCTACCACAATTCAAATTATAGTAAATTATTATTACAGGCCAGTTTAGGATGGAGAAAACTGTAAAAATAGGTAGCTGTCTGCTCTGGCATGAGCTTCTTTCCTGAAGAATCCTTCTGATAAAACAATCTCTTGATTCCATAGAATGTGTGTTTTGTCCCTGGGGTGACTATCCAAAGAGCTGCTTCCAGTAACACACAGTATTTTTTACAGTTTGAGAATATTTATCAATTGCTTTTCCAGAGGGACTAAGATTTGTTTAGGTTTGAGTGTTTTTTCTAAAGTTTATTCTTCAAAGAATCAGAATTTGTTTTTAAGTTAGAAAGTGTGTTGCAGGCAAATAAGAGACTGATGTGTTTTCTCATGGCAATGACAAGAAAACCCAGAAATTGCTTTCAAGTCTTGTTTTGTTGTTTGTTTTGGAGCTGAGATAGCACCGTGGCAATTTAGAAACTTATTCAGAAGGGAGAGCATCCTGTGATGAATCTGTTCCCATGTGCTGAAGTTTTTTTTTCTTCTCTCCTCAGCATATTGTCTGAGAGGATGAACATCAACTTTAGTTGTTTAATAGATGTGCCTACAATTTCTCTCCAGAAAGTGTGAGAGACAGCATCAGTAGTGCATCTGTGTGTGTGTCAATTTAGCAAGTCCTCAAGTCATTTCAAGGACAAGCAGCTAGAAAAAAAGTACCAATGAGATGAAGGGAAGAAACCCTTCTTTATCTGAACAAATTCATGATGTTCTGATGAAGAGTTCTCCCAACAAGGCTGGGTTTCTTTCACTTCATCAAAGAATAACAACTATTAACATCTGCCTCCAAGACAGAAGACAGGAGGGTAGGAGCACAAATGGGAAAGGAGTTAGTTGTATAATACTAACATTTTCGTAGCAAAATCAGTCATTTCAGTTAATTTGTTGAATTGCTGGAGTGTTTTCATTCATAAGATAAGCAATAATTTATTTTTCAGATAAGAAACACCAATAAAAGTTACACAAGGAATAATTGAGATCATTAGTATCATTTAACCTGAACTCCCTAAAGGGAAATGGTTGTACTTCTATATCTCTTAGAAAAGGAAACCTTGTCTTCACCACTGCTTGGCTGTACCTATCTGTTTGGCCATATCTCTGGTAAAAAGATGACCAATATTCAAGAAAACACTGTACCTACCCCTTTCTCAATTCCAACATCCAGTTAATCATTCAGTCAAAAGTATTGAGTGTAGACACTGTGCCAAGAGCATTCATAAGCCACGAGGGTCTAGCAACAAATGTAATTATTCCTTCTCTTTATGTAGCTTAAATTCTCTTGTTGTACATTGTTTCTATATACATCTGGTTTCTTTGACATACTATTGGTTGATTAATCACTTAACAAGTATAATGGAATGACTGACTAAGTAAGAAAATAGTCACATTTATTCTCCACACAGACATTTGGCAAATATTTGGTCCTTTCCCAAAAGAACAGTGCTTTCTACCAGCCAGCATCATTGTGGTTCTTTAAAACCTCAAATAAGTTGATCCTGAAGCTTACAGCATATTAGGATCACAATGAAATGAGACCTTGAACCACAGAACAAAAGAGGGAGGAGCATAGACCAGAATGGAAAAACTTAGGGAAATTTCCACCGTAGACTAGACACACCCTCATGCAAACAAAGCTCCAGGCTCAGATTATATTTAATGAAAATGTGATAAAACCTTTGATAAGCTCTGAGAGGATAAGCGATAACTCTTTTTGTTTTTTTAATCCATCAAAAGTCAGTACCACATGCTGAGCAGTTGAAGGGAAAGGCCTTTTGTCACATCTCTTTCCAAATGTCCATTTCCTTTCTGGAGTCCCAGAAGTTTGAGCTACTGTCAAAATCAAGTGACTGTGTGTTGGCAGCTCTGATCCTGCATTCGCCCTTGTCTTTCTAACCATATCTGTCAGCCATGTTGACTAGTGAGCTTTGACAGCAAGTGCTGGACTGGTGGTTGTAGGAGTTGCAGCCAGACATATTTTTTTCAATCTCCAGTTCTGCAGTTTGCGCTGTCTCATTCAGGAGAAGCAGAGGGAGGAGGATGCAAGCCTTGCACAAGCTTTTAGCTCTGCACACATCTCCCAGGGCTCTGGAAAGAGGAACCGGTGACAGGTCCCCTGAGAACACATCTCAGTCATGAAAGCCTTGCCTTGAACCCCAACTTTCTTTGAACCTCTTTGTCCAAAAAAAAATGAACTCGTATATTCCTAGGATCATCCACTAAAACGAAATGGCTTTAGCTCTGTTGATGAAGATGGAGTACTCCAAAAATTTAAAAGGTTGTCTTATTAAATCAGCAATGATTAAGTTGCTCCTTCTTGGAAATCACATGATCCACATTCTTTTGTATTTGACTTTCAGCTGCCAGGCTCAGACACGGCTTATGTTTCCTACATACTTGTGGTATGTGCTACCTTGGTGTTTTAAAACTTTCTATGATCATTTATACCAAAAAAAAAAAAAAAAAAAAACCCAAAACATAACAATCTCTTCGGGGGTCCTCAAATAATCCTGTGAGGTAGTAGGCTGATGGATTCTATCACTATTTCTCATCCTAAGAACATGCCCAACAGCTTCTGTACTTCATTGATGGAAATAGGTTCCAACAGACACCTTTATCTGGAGGATTTGGGATCTTTTTTCCCCATTTATCTCATCATTCCTTTGTGAAGGAAAACTGCATAATCTATCTAATTCAGCATTTTTTCAGGTTAAATGTGAAACTATAGCCACACTTTGGTGGACTCAACAGCTGTACTTGTCAAGTGACAACTTTTTCCATATGTCCATCCAGTCTTCTGTCCTTCCTCCCACTCATCATTTTCTTCCCCACATAGTATCTTCTACCAGCATTCATCAGAGTCATAGCATCCTCTTTCCATGTGTGTGTATTTTCTTTCTCTCTCTGTCCTTTCTTATTCCTTTTTCTCAGTAAATGAATACTGGCAGCACTGAGTTGCTAGGATATAAGAAAACTAACTTCGAAATGCTACAGATTCAAAAAACCTTTACAGAACCCTGTAGTTTTATTTTCAAAATTGTTTCTCATAAAATAATGATTTTCTATAGGAATGATGAACAGAAAAGGGGAAAAAATGATTTCTGTGCTAATTAAAAGTCTGTAGCTATAAAAATTTGAGCACCAACTAATTCATAGACTTTATTTTAAGTATAGGTGAGATAATCAAATTCAGGTCCTCTGTTTGCAAGTAAAATGTGATTTTATTATACTGTGATTTCCGCTAACCTCACTGATAAATTTTGGAAAAACAGAAGTCAGAATTTTAACCAATTGATTCTCACTGTTATTCATTCCTAATAATTTTTTACACTGATAGCCTTTTTTCAAACTCAGATCTAATAGTCAACAAAACAGCCACAGCAACAGGAGAGAGGGAATGATCATCTAGCACTCTATTTTCTGGTATTCTTTGTCGAGCTAAGTAAGTGATAGGTAATGGGCTATTTAAGTACCACCTGGTGTGTGCCATTTGGATACTGTATATGAAGGTTGTTTCCTATGATGAAATCCTGATTTAGCTGTAAACTCCTGGGTTCTATAGACTTGCAAGCGCTAACCTCAACTGCATAGTTAGTAATCATCATTAATTATTTCTACTTCTGTACTTCGATCACCAACAAAATTAGAGCAACCTATATTTTTAGCAAACTTTAATTGCAAGTTTAATTTGATATTTACTTATCACTTTAAGAAGCAGTTTGCTGAATTGATTACACAAATCTAAACTGATGTTTCGGAAGCTAGAAATAAAACTTCTCATCAGGAATAAATGGGATTTTCAAAAGAGTATCTGCCTCCCAGCAAAAAAAGGAAAGAGAAAGAAACATAAAATCAGGCCTCCAGGCTGCTTCTACTTTTAATGTGAAAATGAGTATTCATGCAAGATGGCTTTAAACTACCTATTGGAAAATGCATATAAAGTATCACAGATGTATAATTTATGGAACTGATTGCTTTAAGCAGAGAAGTTTAAAAATGAGTTTTTGCAACTCAGGTTGTTCTCATGAGGCAAATATATGCTAATTATTCACAATTGAAGCTTTCCCTGAAATACTCAACAAAAAGGAAGAGAAAATTAAAGAAAAGTTTGCAAAGTAAAATGTCCCAGTCTTTTGAAATATTTTCTTGTCTCTTTCTGGGGGAAGAGATCAGATGGCTGCAAACTGCATTAGCTAGTGAGACTTGCACTATTAGGGGTTTTTCATGGGCTCCTGAAGGAACATTCTGAGATGCCCAGCCAGGATCCCAGACTTCTGGGGTGGAGGGATGGGTGAATCACAGGGGCTGAGAAATGTCTTTGTCAGGCTCCAGACATGGTTTATTTCCATTTGTGAAATTGACTGATTTATAGACAAAAGTTAAGGACAACGAAATGAAGGTATAATGATCACTGTTAGGCTTACCTTATGTCCAGAAAAACTGGATCATAAAGGTCATAGCAGGTGTTGCCAAGAGTTTGTGGTATGCAAGGAAATTCTCCCTTCAAGGCCTTTGCAAAAAATGTCCTCTAGTAGACCCTGAGATCTGTGAGTCAGAAAATGTCTTGAATGTCCTTAGCTTCAGGGTGGGGGCGGTAGGTGTCAAGGGGAGAAGGACAGTCTCTAAAGGAAATAGAATCTTCCAATCACATACAGGAACTGGTGATTAAAAAAAAAAAAAAAAAAAGAGTACAGATACATATCACCACAAAACAAGTAGCACCAGACAAGGCAAACTCTACATTCCTATAAGGACAAGGAGTTCCAAGGAGAGATAAGTGGACTTTTCAAATGTGCGACTAAGAGCTGTCTCCTTCACCAGGATCTTATTCCTGTTTTGACCTTGTTGCTTTGTTGTGTCTGTGTTCACTTGAATGTCTTCTTTGGAAGAGATAAAATGTTTGCAATCTAAAAAGAAAGAGGACTAGCCAGCAAGGGGAGAATAACCAGCACAGTAAAACATTCTATAAATTAGCTACTAGCTATAAGCACCACCAGCTTACATTAAAATCAAAAGCAAAATATTGAGGAAAAATAAACTACAGAAAAATGTCGTCTGATTCCTTCTACACAAGTACCAAAAGCAGGTGAAATTTGTTTCAGGAATTCTTACATTGATGGCTAAACTATAAAGAAAAGCAAAACAGTTTTCAGATTATTGTTTTTTTGAAAGGTGGAATATGAGAGAAGATTCAGTGAAGGAGGATGTGATGTGGGGGGGCTGCAGGTTGTCACAAATACTGGCAATATTTCATTTTTACTTATGCTAGTAATGGGTGCCTGAGTGCTCATTTTACTAGCATTCTTTAAAATGGGTATAAGAATATTACATAGTTTTTTAAAAGGTGTGAGTAACAAATATGATTTTGTTTCCAAAGAGATGGTTCAATTTTTATCATTCCATTTCATGTTTTGAAAGTCTAACATTTCTGTCACCTGAAGGTGATTATCACCCAGAGACATCATTGAAGAAACTCAAGATCTAGTTTCCAGCTCGTAGATAAGACTGTTTCACACAGCATATGAGAAAAATATAAAAATTAGAAAATTACACTCCCCCCGAGCGATTTTGAAAAGCTGACATCCACACACACGACCTGCCACTCAAAATCTTGAACAAAGCTTTCCAAGCATATTTCCCAGAACCTTTCTTGGTGGCCTCTTACTCTGTTAAATATGAACCTGCATAAGGTTCATTTTTTCCATCTTTCTGATATGAGAATCTTACTTCCGTGACCTGTATTTTCCCCTCGTTCGATGACTGACCATCAGAATGTGACCTCTTCTTGGAAATCGCGGTGATAACCTCGTAACCTTAGTCTGAAGTGCTCTGGTGCTTCCTCGGTCCTTTAAGCAGCTGCCCATACAACACCTGCCTTTTCAGAGCTGCTTTTCCTACCAGACGCAGAGCTGCACTGCATTTCCTCTTCCTCCTTGCAGGTGATGCGATCGCATGACTCAGTTCTCCCTAAAGGAATGCAGACAGTAGGGACAAATGTCTTCTCCAGACTTGGTTCTAAAACGCCCCACAAAATCATCTTCACCTTCTGTTATCTCTCATCTCTAGTTGTTGACGAGGGACCCAAAGGGGAAATGCTTGGAAGCTCTAGGAACTGTATAGTCCCATCTTTCACTGTGAAGGGCTGCATAACAAATATTGGGTTTTCTGGACTGCGTAAGGTTTGTATTGTTGCTGCTTCTGCTACTACAACCCTTTAAAAACACAAAAACTTTCTCTTAGCAACTAGATGGGTTGGACTTAACTGCAAGATGTAGTTTGCTAACTCATCCATGAGGTGGAAATACTTTGCATTTCAGAAAGAATAAGAAAGCAGAAACCTCTCCCGGCTACTCCCACCTCTGTCACCCCACCCCTCTGCACTGACTCACTGGCAACTTTTTCCCCACTTTGTTTAACTTTCTCTCACCAATAGTTGTGAGACCTTCTGTAGCAAGATGCAGTAAAGAAGAAAATAACTGGCCGTGCACGGTGGCTCATGCCTGTGAGCTTCAGCCTGTGAAGCGACTGGGGCTGGGGATTGCAGTTTGAGTCCCGCCTGGGGCCCGTAGCAAGGCCTAGTCCCCCAAAAACAGCTGGGCTTGGTGGTGTGCACCTGTAATCTCAGCTACCTGGGAAGCTGAGGCTGGGGATTGCTTGAGTCTGTGGTACCCCGGGCAACGAGAGCCTGCGGTTCCACGGACAAAAATAGTGAGACCTAGTCTCAAAAAAAAAAAATTGGGGTTCACTCACCCCACCTGGTTGCTTGTACCAGGAACAGCTTATTTGCACTCCACACTGTCTAGACTTTGTCCAGTAAGCACTCATGGTCTAAACAACCTGTTGTTGCTAAACAAGTCATAGCAACCTGTTTGAGGATCAGAGTTATTTGTTTATTTGTTTGTTTGTTTATTTGAGACTAGATCTCGCTATTTTTGCCCGTGGAACCACAAGCTCACGTTGCACGGGGTAGAGCAGACTCAAGCAATCTCTAGACTCAGGTTCCCAGGTTGCACACTCCCGAGCCCAGCTGTTTTTTTGGACTAGGTCTTGCTATGTTGCCCCTGCTGGGTCTCGAATCACAATCCTCAGGCCCAGCCGCGCTTCCATAGACTGGTGCGTACAGGCACGCACCACCGTGCCCACCTGAATCCAGAACTTCCCGGATAGGAGGGAGAATGAAGAGGAGAATCTGGAAGAAGAAACAAGGGAACAAAAGATATAATTCACCACATAAAGTAGATCTGCAAAGTGTATAGGTGACCTCAAATATGTCTGACTCATAACATTAATATTTTCACTAGGACCCACAACCTTCCTCCTCTTTTCTACACCTGTGAAGGTTCTGTTCCCTCTATATTCTGGGCCTCTGTGAATGCCTGGAACTCACTGGACCCAACATGCCCAACCAGTCTTCCACAGCAAGTCGGTGGAGTAATAAAAGGCTACAAGCAGAAAACGCCCACCTCAGCCTGACTGAGGTCTTTGCCAGGACAGTGCAATTCTCCTGTGAAGAAAGCACACTTTCACCTGTATCAACAAGTCCCCCCAAAACAACAGATTGCATTTGTTTTGATACCTGAATCAGTTGCTATTTCCTTTCTTAGGCTGACATTTGTTTTGTTCCTTGAAGCTGTAAACTACTTCAAGGACAAGTTTTTCTACCTGCCAAAACATTCCTTCTTCACTTACTTATGTACAAGATTTGAGAGGTGCAAAAGAAACACAAATACCAGCAGAAAGACTCCTGTGCCTGTTTATGTAACTCACACCTAGAACCGAAGGCTGAGGTGAAATAAATAATCTAAAATATTTAAATAATATTTATAAAAAAATAAAATAATCTACTTTATTGTGATCTGAAAGGTAGAAGAGAAAATAAATAGTTTTCCTACAGTTGGTTTAGAAAGTGGATCAAAACCTCCTATGAGTTTTGGTTTCCCACCTTCCTATCTCTGAATCATATTCATAATTTTCTTTCACTGGGGTTGGTCCTAGATAAGATCTTAATAAAGCATTCAATAACTCATTTATTAACTCTTTCAGATTTTCCCTGGAACTGCTGGAAATTTTCTGGAAGTTCTCTGGAAATTGTACATCTACAAGAAGCATCAGAATAGCCAACTAAATAAAAATTAATCTGCTTCGAAATCAAGACTCATGGAGCCTGTTCCCTGGGCTGGGATACCTGGTGTTCCACACCTGAATCCAATGCCTCCTAAACTCACAGGTGAGGATGGTGAGAGTCAGAATTGGCTTTTGTTGTGCCATGAATAAATGAATACTGGACTAGTTTATTGAAGCTAATATAGAAAGACCCATAAGGATAGAGTAGAATTCACTTAGTGCTTAATCTCCCAATGTGATCCTTTTAAAATACAATTATTTGAAATATAACTCAATAGAAAAAAGAACACTCCTATAAGGTCCTTGAAATGTTTCTTGGCTTATTTCATTAACTTTCAAGGGTAAGGAGCATATTTCTCTCAAATAATGGATGAAAAGCTGAGGCATTGTAAATGCTGAAAATCTTCAGAGAGATTGTTGGCCTTGTTGATTTTTGAGAAAATACATAGAAAGCAACTGTGAAACAAATATTCCTAGACAGCTTTTCTGTCAAGACTCACATGGGTCAGTTTGGGGTTATTCTGGGAGCTAGACGCATGTGTTTGCTCGCTGAATCACAAATTCTGACATGTTATTTTGCAAGTTTTTGGTCTTTTTCTAAAAATTGACAGGCATATGGAAAAGTTAATAACTCAGTGAGTAAAATATGCTGGTGTCTGCAAACAACAGGCATAAAAAAAGGTGCCCTATTTTTACTATGAATCTGCTGAAGTATATTAAAAATGCAAACCCAAATTTGACATAAAAAAAGGTGCAAAGGACTTTGGCTTTTAAATCTTCTCTGCAGTTTGTCATTGCTATAACATGTTTTTATTTTCCTTGTGAGCAAACAACTTAGAGACTAATCTTGGATCACTCTTTTTTATGTTATAGCAGCCAGAGAATAAAAATAGAAAAAAAGTTCATAGAAAAAGAAAAGGTAACTTCCATGATATATAGCAATGTTTCATCAAAGTGACTAACTCTACATCAGTTCTGACTTAACTTATAGATAAATTTTAGGGCGATTGTCTTACAAATGATACCAGTGTTTTTTTTAATATAAAATGCAAATCAAATCTACTCTCTCATAAAGAGAGGTAGACTTATCCAGTCATTATAATTTCTCCAATTCTTCGCAATATTTCAGTTATATTCACAAAGTATCTGTCAAAATATAAATGTAACCTCCTAATTCATAAAACAATATACTAATGTCAAATAAAAGATAAACACTTTTTTTTAAAGAGCATAATATTCCCATAATATGTTTCCATTTTACCTGTCTATACTTTATAGTTACCTATGAGAAACACAAGTTTAAGCTGATAATTTGTAAATTAATATGCAAATGTATTTAATGAGAATAAATCCTCTGTACTGACATACTTTTCTGTGAGAAGGGACAGGTCCTTTTCCCCTGGGGACTTCAGTTTCCTTTGTCTGGAATCCTTTTTCCTGCTTTTTGTATCTTTGTCTGCCTTCAATTGGTCTTGAGATCTCAGCTCTGCAGTGCTCTTTCTGATCACCCAATCTTAGTAGGTTTCCTCTTATATAATGTCTACATAGCATTTATTACTGGCTGGTATTCTTGGATTTTGACTTTTTAGTGTCAATCTCCTTGCACTGGGGCACATGAACTTGGTCTTATTCATACTATACTCCAGCATCTTTATAGTATGTGGCAGATGTTATGAACTGAATTATGAACTCACCCCTAAAAAAGAAATTCACATCCTAACCCCAATACCACAAAATGACCTTATTTGTAACACAGTCATGGCAGCTATAACTAGTTAAGATAAAGTTACAAGTAAATCCTTAGTCCAAAAAGACCAGCATCCTATAAAACGAGAAACATACACAAAAGGAAAGACACACACATGGAGATGATGTCCAGAAAAGAAAGGGCAGAGATTGGACTTCTGCTTCCATAAGACAAGGTTTCCCTGGACCATGAGAAGCTGGAAGAGGCAAAGATCTTCCTCTACAGAGACTTTAAAAGGTGCCTGATACTGTCAACACCTTCATTCTCTTTTCAGATGCTGAGGAATGACAGTCTACCCTTCAAACAGTGATTACAAATATCTACCTTAAAATTGCAAGTAAAGAAGAATAGGATTTTTGTAATAAAAAGCCCTACAAAGAGCAAATAAGCTGAAAATTCCATTACCATTCTCACTTAAAATAATATTGCTGTAATCTCATTGGACATAATTGTAGGAAGAAAGATTTTGGGCCTAATTGTGTGCTTATTATTATTGTAAACTTGCAAGACTCAACTAGCATTAAGTACTAATTTAAGAATAGCAATAGCTCAGAAATACCAAGTCAAATTCATAGTCCCATTTTTGCAGTAACAGGAACATAATTTTGTCATACTGCTTGGAATCTGATAGTTGATTTTAAGCCAACTCCAGTTTTGATAAAGACATTTTCATGTCACTTACAGTTGGGCAGATTCAAGGACAGGATGAATCAGTGTCAAATGACGAAGAAAATGATCTGGGTTATTAATTTCCAATATATGCATGAGCCAAATGGTAATAGTTCAAAAATATAAATTCAGATTTTATGCACATTTTTAGTGATGGCTTTTCTGGAATCATTTGAAAGTCAATCCTATATGTCTGTTGATTTATATGCATATGTGTGTGTTGTGTATATATGAAACCAGTAGCTTTTAGGGACTGAAAATTTTATTCTGAGATCCTCTGTCAGGCTACTAGAGTAGTTCCTTCCATTGATATTGAATATGGCTGTACAATTATTAATTTTTTTGATGCTGTAAGATCATTGTCTTTCTGGTAGGCATATTATTCTAGAATTGTAGCTCTTTCACTATCTCATCTGGACACAATACATTGCATTAAGCAAAAAGGAACAAATAGATATACTGGAAACAAGGGAAGCGTTGCCTGGAGTCATGAGCAGGGTCTGGGAGTATTTCCCGTCTCATAGGAAGCGCTCACATCATAGCCTGCCATCTATACTGTCTAGCACAGTGTCTCCTAACTTCCTGGAATAAAACCAAACTAAGCAAGACAATAAAAATGATTTTTCCCTGTGTTTTGGAATTCCAAACTTTTTTACTGGAATGCTAAATCTTTCTGCCCTCCTGACTAACGTGGCTTTCAAAATCAAGTGTTTTTTTAATGACTTTAAAAAAATACAATGTTTCTATCTACATTCCACATAAATTATTCTGTCATTTTGAAACTCTGTTTAATATATTTATCAAGAATGAAATATTGGTTTATTATTCAGTTAAACTAATTTTTGTTTTTATGTTTAAGATTGGAGTGATTAAACTCATTTTCCTTTAAAAACTGAGTTTAAGATGTAGGCAAATCATAGAGAAGTACGTAATATTAAAGTAATCCTTAATTCATTCTGTGAATTTACCTTTGTTGACTTCCAAGTGGATATTTTGACCAAAAGTTTTCCAAATCTGACTCATAAGTTTCAACTTTGCCTCTCTAAGAAAGCATCCCATATGGAAGTGGAATTATATTTCATCAGCACCATCTACAACCACATAACATGGCCACTTTTCATTTGTAGAAAATCTAACATTATTACCAAGTTGGCAGGAGGTCAGGAATACATAAACTGCCTTAATGGAAGTAACTGCTTCATTTCTGGATGAAATTGAAGATCCACAAGACATATCACATAGATTAATAGAATAATATAGGTACTGGTACACAGAGGAATTAATGAAAACCTCAGCATTTCAGATCAAATCCACACAGTCCATTTGAAGGTGACCTTGGGGATGTTCAGCCATAACTACAGAGACAGAAAAGCTGAGGGTATATATATATATATATATATATATATATATATATATATATATATATACATACACACACACACACAAATAAAGGAATTAGTCACTCAGCCTCATTAACTAGCACAAAATGAACAATCTCAAGTCCAGTAATAAATCAACCCAGCCCAGATCACACCTCCTTGGGGCTGCTACCAGAAATTGCTCTCAATATATTCTGCTGTCTGACAACTTACTTGTGCCTATATTTGAACTTGATATAAACAAATCCCACAATGTATTTCTTTCTGTAGTTGACTTCTTTCACTCAGTTTTTGAAGCCCATCTATATTGTGGTCTGTAGCCATAGTTTGTTCATTTTGCTATATAATGGAGGGTAGACCTCCTGGTTTGTGAGTAAGGTTTTATTGGAGCATTGCCAGGTTGATTTGTTTCTGTATTGTCTCCAACTGCTTTCACATAGCAATAGCATCAATTGCAACAGAAACTATATGCGTGCCAAAGCTGAAAATATTTACTAACACGAACTTTACAGGAAAATTTGCTGATCCTTGCTTTGTAGTATCCTATCACAAGTCTAGCAACATTTCTTTATCCCTTCTGTTTTGAGTAGATTTTTCTAGCTTTGAGCTGGTACAAGCAGCACCATTAAGCATGTATCTTGGGCAATGCAATCCCATTAGATGTGTGACATGCATTTTTAAAAACAAAATCTCTGATTCTAATATACAGTCAGTTTTGGAAACTTCTGGTTTAAATATATAATTTAATCCCAAATATTTAGTGGCTTGTCCAAAATTATACAGAAATTAATGAGACAACTGAGACTGAGAAACAAACCCTTGTTTCTTGGAAGAGTTCTTTCATTGTCCTGTAGTTATGATGCCTAGAATGCTGTTAGAAAGATCTTTTCTTATTCATTGTCCCTCACAAATATGATTGTTTTCTATCATTTATGATTGTACATTTTCAAGAACAGGGAACTTACTGCTTTATGAGAATTTTGGGGAAGGAAACAATACAAAACATTTTAATCAATCCCCTCATTTTATAAATGAATAAGTCAAAGCTTAACAGACTAATAATTTGACCAGAATTTAGATTTTTGAGACTTGATTTTATAGTGAGACTTGATTATATAGGTTATAAAGTGATTTAAGCCTGTCTATTTTCTTTGCATTTGGTACTATTTCTGTCAATTAACTTACAAAGTAATACCAATTTATTTCAAAGGCTTAAACCTTACAGAAATGTCTAAAATATCACAAATAGTTTCTCCCTCCCATTCCAACTACATGACCTGTGCTACCATTCTTAACAATTTGCTTCTAAAACCTCCATATATCAATATACCACACTGTGTGTAACTGCTATGAATTCATAACTCCAGTGAGAAAGAAATATGATTTAAATTTTCTTTAATGCAAATTAACTTCTGGCTTAATGCTTTATTCCATCTTTTGAGTGACAGCACAACCTTAGTTGATTTGGAAAATGCTCCTTTCCCTGCAGGTGTGCCTATGTTACAGGGGCTCATGTACTGCTCAGAAGTTGAGTGGGTAGTAGTTGGAAACCATCTGATTCTTGGATAATAAAGTGATAGGAGACATCTTTCACCTTGCGTGGGCTTGACCACCGTCTCCCACAGATGCTTTAACCCCAGTTGCCAGGCCCTGTAGGCGTCATGGTGTCTGCGTCATGTCTGAGGCCATAAAAAACTCTGTCCATCTGTCTGACCCTACCTGCCACTGCTCACCCAGCCAGTTTCCTCTGTGGACTCTTGCCAGCTCCCATGGCCTCATCAAAAAACTGAAGCCCAGCTTCCCTCTGGCCTACCATCCTCCTCTCTCTCACTGGAGTTTTCCACTTGTCCAGGTTCTATGTGTCACTTCCAGCATCAGGTCTTTTTTTTTCCCAGGCTCACCTTCCATACGTTCTACTTCCCTTTCTTCTCTGCTCCTATTTCTTTCCAAGCTGGGAACATCTCTTTTCCAACAATAGGAATTCATGGACATGTGTTTTATGTAATTGCATTTTTATGATGATTTGGTATCTTTTCCAATCAGGTATTGGGGTGATCTCTCTGTTCTTGAAACATTAAACATTCACAAGTTTGAAAACCTGTTGCTAGGAGGATGTTTTCATCTGTCTGTCCATACCCTGTTAAGGACATTAAATACAGAGCCATGTGGAAACTTGAGTAGGGGTAATGTTAGAAAGAGGTAAAATGTGAACTACTGGAAGAAAAAACATGGCTAGTGTTTCAAATTATTAACTTACTGCAAACTGTCACATCTGTAGGGAAAATATTTTTATTCCAAAATTGGGGTTATGCACTACATAAACCATAATTTGTACTTTTACACTTAATATATCTTGGACAAATACCTGTATACAAACATGTTTCATTCATTTTAATGGTTTTATACTATAATTTCATCTTTCTCTTGTGAGACATTCAGGCTGCGTCTAGCCTTCTGTTATTGCAAAACTATGGTAATAATATCCAATGTTTATTATAGTTTTAAAATGCTCTAGACAATGTTCTAAGCATTTTACATACACTATCTCATTTACTCTTCATAAAAACTCCATGAAGTAGATATTTTTGTTGCCTCCTTTTTGCTTATGAGAAGAAAATGGACACATGTAGGGATTACGGAGCTATAGAATATGTTATACATTATAGATTTAAGTATGTTATAGATTTAAACTCCAACGAATCTAACTATAGAGGTCTTGCTCTTACCATTAAACACTCCCAGCTCCCTCCTTTAACAAGCATGCTTGCTGGAACACATTTTTATGCACCTTATTTTTTGTGTGCAATAATTACCCAGAATTGGGTTGTAGCTAACGTATTTTTGCATGTTCATATTTTAACAGATACTGACAGATTGCTTATGAACTAAAGTAATTTACAAAGCCATCTCCCTAGTGTTCAAGAGCAACAATTACCCCCAACCCTGGATGTCAAGACCTGTTTGAAGTTACATTGTGTTCATAGGAACACTGCCCATCCACTGCAAATGATGTCCAGGTGTTTCAATTTTCACCTCCCTGATTGCTAATGTGGATGTCAAACATCTTTTCTTATGTCTGTTGGTCCCTGGCATTTCCTCTGCTGTGAATTGCCTGTTCACATCTGTCATTTTCTAATTAATTTGCAAGAGCTCTTTGTGTATTAGGGATATAAAGGGATTCTTCCCTTCTATCTAGGGATGGATCATTTGTTATGCACCATATTACACTGGAGTTATGTTTTATTTTTAATTTACTCTTCCCACTTTTTTCTTTTATAAATTAGCTACACAGGATTTTCTAGGTGAATAGATTTTTAAAAATACATATTCAGTTTCTTACTCTAGGTTTTCTATCTTGTTAAAGAAAACTTTTCTTGTTCTATAATTTGCGCATTCTCCAATTTTTTCTTCTAGTATCTTTTCAATTTTCCTTATTTTACATTTACTTCTTAATATTTTTGGAATTTACTTTTGGATAAGAGTTGGTGTATTTTCTTGCCTATGTATAGTCAATACCAGTTCAATTTATTTTATATATTTTGCGTTGTATGTATAATAAATATTATATGTCTTCCCAAGGAATTCTATCCTATTCCTTCTCAGATCTCTTTCTAAATCCTATTCTTTCCCAATGATCTTTATGTTTTAATTGGTACTATTTTGTTGGTGGGAATGCAGAGTGGCCTAGCCACTATAGAACACAATATGGAGTTTTCTTAAAATATTAAAAGTACATCTAAAATATGATTCAGCTATTCTACTTCTAGATATTTATCTGAATAATGAAAAACATTAACTCAGTGGCATATATGTGTTTCTCTATTCACTGAAGAACTGTTTGCAATAACCAATCTAATGGCAAATGAGTAGATTAGGAAGATGTGGTCTCTATACACAGAGCATTTAGAAAGGTGAAATCTTGCCTTTTGCAACAAAAGGATGGAAAAACAAGTTCTGAATGATTTGCTCATGTGGAAGATAGAAATAGTAAAATGAAGAGGCAAAAGTAAGCCAAAACAAACTACAGAAATCTGACCTTCAAACTGAGCTACCAGAATGCGGTGCTAGAAGGGAGTCCAAATGGACTAAGATGGAGGACTATGGGTGCTTCAGTGATGGACATGGTATAGTGACACACATCCAAAGAGAAATCAAGCCATACCCTAAACCATATACAATGGCTAACCAATATTAACTCAGTCAAAAATAATAAAAATTAAAAAATCTGTATAATCCTGTTTTGATTACAGTACTAAAATCTGATAGCTGTTAAGAGAAATGCTTTCCCCTAATAAGCTACAAAAGTTAATTGGACACTTTCCCAGATACTTGATATCTAAAGATGCTATCTTCTTATTAATTAGTTTTTTTTCATGAAGAAATGCAACTATTTTAGTGAAGCTCTTTATGTCTTAAGTCTTGCGTTATCTGACAGTCATTCAGCTGTAGTCAAATGGTATTATTGAATTGATCTTGAATTTGAATTCAGATTAGAACTAGCTTCTTTTTCAGCTTTAGACTAGAAGCTTGAGACAGAAGTACAGATAACAGGAAAATTTGCCAATGAGAGAAAAAAGCTAGCTAATTTTGTAATTTTATGAACAATAAAGATGATTATCTTTTTTGAATGAAAACTATTGTGTTTAACAATCAATGTTAACCGGGCAGTGAAACACCACTCTCGTAGAGCAATGTTTCCTTTTGGTGCCCTCCTTCCCATCCCACCCCATCTTTAGCATCAATTTGCATCTAAATTTAATTAAAAGATATAATGATATAGAAATCTTCCCACATTTCTTATTCAAGTTTCATTATGGATGTGAAAAGTCACACTTAACTAAGCTAGGCTTTCCTTGTTTTAATTGTAGCTACACAGGACTATATCTCTAGATAGCAAATCTTGGTTCAAGTAATCCAAGTAGAATCACTCTGTCTATAACACATTGTTGATTTATAATCTGGCATTGAAACAGTAATGATTCATGGGTTGTAATATTCATTACAACTTTCTACAAACTTGGAAGAACTTTCTATTAGGAAAGAATTCTGGATCAAAATCCACCACAGTGGATTTTTCCTCATTTCCTTTGTATTTATTCTGGGCAGTGTTTGCAAGAGGATGAGAATCTATTTTGGTTGGGACCACTGTTCTCTTCCTAGGGGAGGAAGTGAGCGCTGTGCTTTGTCTCCAGTTCCAAAGCTGTTCGACAGATCAGACAGGCAGGTTGGTCAGGCAGGCTCCAGGAAGCCTTCTCTCTTCTGATGGAACAACTAAACAATTGTTCCTATTTACAATGGGTCAAATGAACATGTATTATTAGAACAATAAGAAAAGGGAAAGTCGGCAACCAGGCAGGAAAGAAGGCTTTCAAGCAACATCAAACTCAGAGAATGTGAATGTCTTTTAAATGTAAACATCTTGCTATAGCACTTCTCCAAATAACAACCTAATGAGTCCTTGCCATGTGCCAGGATGCTGACACACGAGTATCTATTATCGCTAATCCCTTAACTACCCCATCAGACCGGTATTGTCTTAATCTGACATGTAAAGAAATTGAGGTTCAAATAGAATGTAGTAACTTCTCCACAACTGGTAAATATTCTTACCTATCCTTTTCACTAATTAAAAAAAATAGATAAAATATCACAGTCCTTAGTGGGTGAACATGACATATAATATACCCATAAGGCTGCTTTGAGGATTACATTAATAACTTGAGTTATGTCCTTTTACTTTTGAGATTCTCTAAATACTTCAGAGGTATTGGAACCTGAACGAATTTGCTAAATGCTGTATGTGATAGAAAAACAACTTCTTTTATCACACACATAATATCCCCTCTTCATAACTATTATTTTGTTTTGTACCTGGAGACATCTATATAGATTGAAAAATCTAAATTAACCATTTTATTAATTTTTAACAGCACTCTTTGGTTATCTACTGTATAAGTGTGATATATGCATCTGAAAAATAATCACCTGCTATTAAATGTTTGGTTTTCTTTTCATTAGAGTTTTTATCTCTCACTGAATAATTTTATTGAACACCAAATCAATGAAGCAATTCTTTATCTTAATTAGACATCGCTAATGATAGGTGATAGGAGAAAATAATGGGTCTAAAAGTAATTTGACCAGTGGATTATTTTTGAATATGAAGTAATATATGAACACAAGTCAATAACTGACTTAAGGATTATAATGCATTAAGTAACATATTACTAGTTTTCTAGTTGCTTCCAGGTATAATGGCATAAATAACTTTATATTTTTTTTGTTAACTTTTTCTTAAGATTCACTGGTTTTATTCTACAGCTAGATGAACTAAAGGATTATTTATGTGGCATCATTTGATATTCCACTTTTTATCAAACTGGCACTACACCTCCTTTTAAGATTTTCTTATCCCCCTCAACTCCTGCAAATTCTGCTACCAGCAACCAGGAAAACTAACTATGTGGAAGGAAGGGAAGCATCCTGCTCCCCCTCGCTCTTGTTATAAACACTTCTAGGGATTGGTTAGTGATTTGTTCCCTACCACTATAGAAAACATGATTCTGGGTAAATAAATCAAAGGATAAGATGAGTATACTGTGAAGTGAAGCTAGAATGGTAATAATGGGATGTATTTGGGACAATGAAAACAGGAAGAGAATAGAATAAAATAGAGAAATAATGATAAGACAGAAAGAACTAAAACAAAAATGAGTCCTTATCTTTTCCCCTAAAATTCCTTGAAATCTTCTTTATGTCAAGATGATGAATCTACAGGACACTCCAGATCTAGTGTGGTTACCATGTCAACATTTCTCTTCAAAGAGAAATGTTTATAAACATAACACATGCTAAGGAAGTTTTTCTAGGAAATTCCTTCGGTGGAGATGCCATGTTTTGTTCCACACTGGTCTGCTAGCTATGAAAATTGGACCAGAACACACCTCACTCAAAGTCAGCTGATCTAGTCAGAAAAATAGCCTACAAAGTAGTCTGTTACTAAAGGTTTGACCATAGTCAGATCAATTAAATTCTATCTATTGAGACTATGTACTCAGATTACCTAATACAAAAATTAACTAGATGGTAGCAGAAGAATACAGATACATGGAGATAGAGAGGGAGACAGAGAATGCTTGAGAGTTAGCAAGGTAATAATCCAAGCAGTAGAATCATATGGAATCCTGATCCACTTTCCAGAACATAACCATTTTCTAGTTTTCACAGGAAGCTTTTGTTCTTGCAACTTCTGATTGCAAAGCTTCTTCTGGATTCAGGTTTAGAGTCTAAATCTTAAAAGAAAAAAGGTGGTCAAGTCTCCTGTTTCCCTTATTTCCACAGGTGTCATTTTACAGAGTATCAGACACTGGCTTCATTTTTTGGAAATATGAATAACTTTTTTCTTATAATCAAAGAAAGTACATGAACAATTTTCTAAAACATCTCATTCTGTTTTGTTTTTTTTTCTGTGTAAAATGTCAAGTTACATATAGGGTTATTAAATGGGACTTTTCCAGTGGTCTTAGTTTAACTTAAACACCAAAACTAACACAAAAAGGAATTAGAAACAGCTACATTCTAAGAAGATATGCTGGTTAAATCCATCTTATAAACACCAACAGAGAGGTGCTGAACAGCCACATTTAGATTAAGATGATAAAGGAAAATGGTTGACCTAGTTGGAGGTGCTCTTGTCCCACCCGCAGAACCACAAGCCAAGTAAAATGGGACCTCCCAAGATAACAGCTACTAGTCAAGATTCTCTAGGGGTGGGCTGAGTGGCTGCAACTCAGGAGATTGGTTAATGCACTTCTAGTCTAAGCTAGAAGGCAGAGACCCAAGAGAGCTAATGGTGCACATGAAGTCTAAGATCAGTTTTCTGGAAAATTCCCTCTTTCTTAGGAAGACTAGGGTTTTTGTTCTATTTGGGTCTTTAACTGATTAGAGTAGGTAAAAAATGGAGGCCCATCACTTTACTCAATGTTCACTGATTAAAATGTTAATACCATTCAGAACCACCTTTCAATAACATAAAGCTTACCACCAATAGCCTATAAAATTGGGGGAGTAGTAGAGACATTCCAGTAAGGCGAAGTCAAGGTTTTCCATTGCTGGTTGGTACTTACTGAGCTACAGATGTCTTCATCACTGTGGTGGAGCAAGACAATCTCCCAAAAATCCTTGGGAGAGCTTGAATTCCATGTTTGAAGTCTTTACAAGCATGCAGATTAGCACTATTTCCTGCCCGAAGAATTCTGGAGGAGACCACTTAACAGAAATTAGCCTTGGTCAGCCTATGCATGGACCACTGGAAGGTCAGTCAGAGTCTGTCAAAACTCCCTTGCTTCCATCTCCCTCCTCATTCATTGTTCATGTTTCAGGTGAACTTCAAAGGAAATTTGGTTATTCCCTTACATCCATGGTTCTTGCTTGTACATAGAACAGGGCAGTAAATCCTGTGAATGTCCCATGAGTCCTCCATGAGCCTCCAGCTTCTATCATGTCAGTCTTAACTTATTTTCTCAACTGACACCTTCAGTAGGCTGTCCCTGCAACAGCCCCTTCCTAGTGAATGTCTGTGTCTACATGGAGACACATCTTGCATTGATGTGATAAAAGTTTTAGCCATCACCCCTAGCTATCCACTTCTTTTCTTCTGCTATCCCTTTACTATAGTATAAATAGCAATCTTTAGATGAGTTTATATACATGCCACCTTTTCCTTTTGAGACTGGAATTACTTCAAGTTATAGGACAATGATTTTGTATCAGCAACACATAGTTCAAAGTCAAGATATAGAAAGTGCTCAATTAGTATCTGTTGCATAAGTGAATTGATGAAATGCCTTGGGAAAAAGATAACATCAAGTATTTGCATAAAATATCCTGGGAAGAAAGGAATTTTCAGGTCCTCAATATTTCAGTATTTTCCACACTTTTACTTATTCTCTCTCCTAATTTTTAATTTTTATTTTCCCTTTTTACCAAAAGCAGAAGTTCTCAAAGAATGGTTCATGGACCCTCTTAGAAGTCTCCAAGATCCTATCTGAACGTCTATGAGATCAAATCTATTTGCAGGATTGAGATTTACTTGTTTCACTATTTGACATCTGTACTGATGTGGGTGCAAAGTGATGGAGGGGATGTGGGCCAATTCAATTCAGTGGCACAAACTGGATGTGGAGTGATTGCACCATCCACTCCTTTTTGAAAAAGAACAAAAAAGCCAGTTTGATTTAAGAATGTCCTCCAGGAAACAATAAACATCAGTGATTTTATTAAGTTTCAACCGTTGAGAACAATGTTTTGTGTGACACAGAGTATGTGTTAAGTGTTAAAACTGCCAACTGAATTATGATCCTTCTCCCAAGGGAAAATCCTTGTGAGAGTGACTTACAAACTGAACCAGCCACTTTTTAAATGGAACGTGATTTCCACTTACAGGAACAAATGACAAACTAGCCCCTCTGACATTGGTACTTGGCAGACATTTTCTTGACAATGAGCAAAGTATGTCTGTCATTTCAAAAATAAAGCTGTAGTTTGCTTGTTGAGAATGATAAAATTTGAGCCTTCAAATAAAAATTAGAATTTTTTAAAATCTGTAGAGACCAAGATGAATTTGTTAGCTTTCCAAAACTTGAAGTTTACTTTTGTTCTGATGAAATGGGTGATGATATCAATGATTATATATATATAACTTTTTTGCTGTATTAAAATGCTTCAACATTTACAAGATCTGTATCTCATTAAACCAAATTTTCCAAATTGCCAATATTTAATATTACAAAAACATGAATTTTCATCGAAGGTGTAAGCTAGACCAATAAATTTTTTTAAGCCAGTGAATTTTAATGTAATAAAGTATGAAAATTTTATTAATATTTTAGATTTTTTGCTGTATCTAAACTTTAAGAAATAGCCACTTATTGAGTTTTGTAATAGTACCAAGGAAGACATTCTATAATTATCTGAAGAGGCTATTAAAATATTTCTGCCTTCTCCAACTACATAGATACATACATATATATATACACATACATACATACATACATATGCATGTGTGTGAGGTCAGATTTTCTTCATACATTTCAAAGTCAAAAGAGCATAATGCAACAAATTAAATGCAGAAACAGATATGGAAATTCAGTTAAATTTTAAAGTTAGACACTGAAGAGATCTATAAAATTATAAAATAAATGATGTAATTTATATTGTAAGTTACAGTACAATTTATATCTTCAAATTACTATGCTTCTCCCTCAATTTGAAATATATGGTTTTGAGAAAATGTGGTATTCAGGTCAACAGGTAATACTTTTATTGTTATTTTAACTGCATTTCAAAATATTTTTAAAATTTCTCAGTTTTAAGCAGTGTGGAGGACCTTCAAACTAATGAAAATGGAACTACTATTTGACCCAGCAATTGCTCTTCTGGGAATCTACCTAAAGGAGACCTCAATACTTATACAAAGGGACACCTGTACTCGGATGTTTATTGCAGCACTATTTATAATTGCAAGGACATGGAAACAACCCAAATGTCCTCAAAAAGAAGAAAGGATGAAAAGGATGTGGTATATATATATATATACACACACAATGGAATATTACTCATTAATTAAAAACGACAAACTTGATGAATTTGAGATAATGTAGATGTTCCTAGCAGAAACAAGTCAGAAAGAAAAAGACAGAATTCAAATTGATTCAATAATATATGGGACATAGGAAAAAGAAACAAAAGGCCAGGAGGAAAAGTCAAACCAAGCTAACAACCCAACTAAAGTACACAACTGAAGGGGGGAGGAGGATGAGTGAGAGTGTTTAGGGAGGAGAAGTGGTGGGTGAACCCCAGGGAATACAAAGATGTAAAATATATATAAATAAATTATTTTTCAAATTCTCAGTTTTAATTTCTAACATAACACTATAAGTAGCAATTGAAATGATTCACATAAACAAATTTTCTTTGTATTTCTCAATACTCTTTTTAAAATGTAAAGGTGCTCTGGTAACTAGTACCAAAAAAGTACTAGTTACTTAGTACTCCTTAGATAAGGTAACTTCAAAAAAGGACTACATTTATATTTACGTTGTAAAGAAAATAGTCATTTTAAAATTGAAGAGCTCAATGGAAAGTCTATTTTAGAATTGACACCAAAGTTCCAAGTTAGAAAGTAAAATAGACAGAGACATCCATATCTATCATATTTTCTGGTATATTGTTCTTAGATAGGAATCCAAGACATAATGTATGAGTGCAAAGTCAGTTTTTAGGCTATATTTAAATAAAGTCAATAACTGTATAAATAAGTTTACTCATTAAAAGTGCAAACAAGTTATCTAATTTGAATCAAGAGCGAGTGTTCTTATATTTTGAAATTAAATGTATTCTTTGATGCCATCAGATTTAGTTATAAAAAGACTAAGACTATGAATTAACCAAAAGTTTTATTTGCATGTTTAATATTCATGTACAATATACAGATAACAAAAACAAAGCTATTTTTTGAAAATCATGCAGCAAGCAATCGCACACTGTTTCTTCAAAATATTTCTGACATAAGAAAGATATTTTTTGTAAAGATGGCCGTTTACATCAAATTGTTTAAAATATAACAAGTTTCAAAAATGATTATCACAATTATTGAGTTTGGAGATATTATTCTGTCAGATTGCATTGAATTTCTGTAACCATATCCATGTTGACTGTGAATGACCAGAGGATTCTGTTTTTGATTCTATCAATTATTTTTATCATCTTTAAAAATGAAAGCACAAAACTTAAAACTTTCATCAAGAATCTGCATGATCTCAAGAGTGCATCCCCTAGAGTCCAGTATAAGAAGTCTTGCTTCAGATGAGAAAGTCTTGACTGGAGTGAGAGGAAATATCCTGCTTGTAGATGTCCCCCTCGGGATAATTTTGCTCTGGAATTTTACTGGGGAATAAGCAAGCTTTCCAAAGCTTCCAGAGCTCTCAGAGTTAAAAGTCCCAAGGCAGGGGAGCCATTCCTCGAAAAAAGATCTTTTATCTTGAAAAAGTAAAAATTTTACACATTGAAACTGCATACCTTCTCCCATTAAAAATCAGGAGTCCCCAAGTTAAGAAGTTTTAATTGCAAATTTTACTTTAAATTACCAATGAAGAAATTCTGGCAACATTTATCATTTTCTTAAATGTAAAGCAGGAGTCAGAAGACTGAACTATTATTACCTGTGAGGCAAAGTCAGTCTACTGTCTGCTTTTACGTGGGTGAGTTCTGAATGTCTCTAAAATTTTTAAAGTGCTATGAAAAGAGAAGAGAAAGACAATGTGAGACAGAGAAGGTGTGTGATCTTTCAAACACAAAATAGTCATTTTCTGGAAGAAGTTTGTCAATCCCTTCTCTGAAAAAGTGCATGTTATTGTAAGGCAATAATAGCCAATTTTGGGAAAGGGTCAATAGTATTCATACTCTTTTCTCTCTCTTCTAGATCACCTTATTCTAGCTATCAAATTAAACACTTCTAACACATTGCTATATTTATTAACTAAATTCTTTTATTCAGTTCTTTATTTTAAAAATGTGAGAGGGCTAGATGATCTTCTTGTGAAAGAAAAATGATTCCAATGAAATAGTCTGTTTTGGGATTCACTGTCCTGAAGGTCAGACATTCTTGAGAGAACATGACCTATTTATTTTAAATGGCTATATTAAAGCAAAGTTATCCCTTAGTATCTTTCATTTTTTTTATATTAATAAAAAAGTAGGTCACTGATATTCACCACGTTTGGGAATAATTGAAAAACGTTGAACCTGAGCTTAGGGTTTCCCAAATGGAGTAATTGCTAAACTCTGTGAAGGACAACTGAGTATTAACCTCATTTTCTAAATCTCTTTTCCCAGGAATGAAAGCATGAATATCATTTGTTTGGTAAAACCTAAATGGCTTAATGCTCTCTAAGCCTGCAGAGAAATTCACTTTCAGAGCTGCAAAATGGTTTATAAGCTTCATTAATAGTCCATTGTAAGTATGATTAAGTGCTTAGAATATTGTTAAGTACCCACAAATTACTTGTTGATGAACTATGACAATCTCCTTCACCTGACTCAGAGAACACACTAAATAGCCAAAGAAATGTCATCCTCACTCCCTAAGGAAATAAGACATGCTGGAAAAGTCTCCAGGTTCTTTGTCATCTTCAATGGATTATTTAAGAAAGAACATTTGAAACTAAGTCTACAGGAAAATGTCCTTGCGAGGAAGACAGTGGGATACATGCGTGATGACAGCATTTGGTCCTGAACATTGAATTTGAAAGACTAAAGTGAGTTATGTTTTCTTCCCTGAAGGCAGATGGGTACTTGTTAAGAACTTCCTTGAGCAAGAGAATTAGGATTCTTGCCACATTCTCCACCTCCTCACAGACTAAGTTTCCTCTTTTCCTGAGTGATCTCTACAGGAGCCTGGGGAGAGGTTCCGGAAGAGGAGAGCTGGGGCCTTTTCTTGGTGGTTTGAGGACTCCACTCCCATTCATCTGTGGGTGCCTGTAGGCCTGGATGACACAGTCATTCCCGTTACAGCTACCGCTGCCATGTGACTAAGGCCAGGCTGATCCAGAATGCAGCCTGGGGGGCCCTTGATGTCACAAGGCTGTGTCCATGAACCCCCTTTATATATTGATCCGCAGCCCTTCTGTGAGGGATTCTGGGGGAAATGGTGCTCCCAGGCCTCAGGTAAAACTAGTAAATTTTAATCCTGAAAGAGATCAAGGCCTTGCCCCAAAGGCAGAACCTCCCAGGAAGGATCAGGTCCCTAGACCTCCTTGGAGTCAGACCACCTCCTGACACCCTTGCTCAGCTCCTTCGATCCGCTGATGCCTTAGGTCAGCGAAGACTCATGCTTACATGTGTCCTGGAGCTAGGAGGACCCTCCCACCTGAACTGGAGTCAGAGCGGTAGGGCCATGCAGACCTTAAAGCACCCCCTGCTGCATTATCCTCAACAGTGTCTCCACCCCCACCCCTACCCCCACCACCAGCAAATGATACACACCTTTCCAGGCCACTCTGTGACACCTCCTTCATCTTTGGACCTGGGGATCTGAACCTCTGGCTATTCAGAGCAGTCAGGCAGCTTCAAGAGGTCTGACTGCCATTCTAGGATTCAACCTTGCCTCCTCCTCAGGCTAAATGTCCCTACAGTTGTTTAGTGAGCTTCCCTCTAGCTCTGAGTGATCACTCTGCCTTGACCTGTCTGTTGCCTTGGCCACACACCCAGGCTGGCAGATGTCCTGAAGTCATTTTCTTCATGCCTGCTCCCCCAGTCAGTTGTAGCTATTTGTGTGCTTCCAGATTCCAAGGACTCTCAGACAGAGGACATGAGTTGAAACTAAGGGACAGAGACAAATAGGGAGCACATTCATTTAGCGAATTTCCCCTATAAATGCTGGAGGAGGATTTCTGAAAGAAAGTTTTTATGTCACCACTGACAGGTAATCCTATGGGCAGGCAAGGCTTGGTGATGGAGTAGAGATGGGCACTGACATAGGGCACACTGAATTGAAAGACCATGTCTTTAATCTATCTCCATGCAGTAATGAGAAAAAGGAAGACCAATGAATGAATGGACTGGGTCAATATCACTGTTTGAAAGTGAAACAGAGTAAAAAGAGAAAAAAAGACTTTTTTACTTTGACACATGCAGGCCTGCTTCTCTCTACAAGCAGGCTGCAAGCAGTTTACATTAACATTTGCCTTTAACTTGAAACAGACACATCTATGCCTGCTTCTCTCCTTAGGAAGCAAGCTACAAACTGTTCATTAGCATTTTCACTGACCACTTATTGATATGCAAAAGCCAGCCAGCTGCTTCCCAGCTCTTGCTCCAAAAACTGCAGAAGAAAAAAGCTTAGAAACACAGTTTAAACTTTAGACTAGTTTGCCTCAATTTACCCTCTTTTAAACTCTCATGGGTTCTTTCCACTATCCCCAGCCTTCTCAACCAAGTCAAAGCAAGACTATCTATGCAGACTAATTTATTTCTAACAAAGTGATTTCCTAATTACTACAAAAGAAACATGTAAGTAAAACTCCGATTACTTTAACATTGTCCAAAATCTTTTTCAACATTGTCCAAAGTCCTTTCCCAGATTGCCCAAAAATCCTCAGTCTCTCAGTCCTGATCATCTTACCAATGTCAGCCAGTCAGAGTTCATCTCCATGTGTTTGAAGACATCTTTCTTTGGTATGCTCTTTTAGCATGCTTCAGCTCCTCCATGCCATCTTCTCCTTGTCGTATAGGCAGAAGAAACTTCACTGTACCAGACCCAGCAAAGTTCACTTTCTTCTCAGGCCTAACTTTTGCACGGCCTCTTCCAGACACAAGTCAAACTCAGCAAAACAAACTCCAACACTGATTTCAAATCTGCAAACTTCTTAACTGCTTTTAGCACACATGCGGCTAGCCCAGGTCAGCCAAGGACTGCAGGTCCCAGGTGGCCATAAGGCCAAGCTCACATGGTTCACATCTCCATCCTACAAAATGGCCAAAACAAAAACCTAAATCTCAATCTCCATTCCCATCTTTTCTTTTCCTCCTGCTTTTTGTTTCAAACCTCATTTTATATCCTTTCTGTTTTCCCACCTTCCAGAAACAGCTCCTGAATTATTACATTACAAAGTCCATTCTCACATTTTAGTATACCCTTCCTTGAAATCTTCAATCTTAAACAGGAGACAATGACACTCAGGGAGGGTAGCACACCCTATGAAAATGGCATAAACTTGAGCTGGGGTGAAGCATTCTCCATCTTCATCATTCAACATGTATCTTTATGGAGTATTACTCTAGGCCAATTGATTATTAAAACTGAACAATTCTTGGGTATATAATAGGTGCTAAGAAAATATGAACTAATAATAAGTAGCTCAATCAAGCTGTTAAAAAGTGAACATATATATGTAGCTTTGACTCATCCTAAGTTATTTATGTTTGTGGACTATTAAAATTGTATGTAATAAGTTCTCATGAGAATTTACAAAGAAGGGCTATCAAATTGGGTTACAGTTCTCCAGAAAGACTTACACTGGATGGTACAGAAGCAAAACTGGAAGGTAAAAAAGGGTTTAGATAAACATATTGGTGTGAAAAGGGCTTTAAATAGGAGACATTGAAGTTTCATGCTAGGAATTTAGAAAAAAAAAAAAAGGCTTGTATAGTGTTTCTGGAAACACATTTGAAGAAAGCGGTAGAAAAAAACCTCAAATTTTGCAGAAGGCACTGGGGAGTAACTACTTAGCAGAAGAGCATTGTGGGGATGCAAGACTTTAGGAAAACCGAATGGAGGAAGAGGGTGAGAGTCGAGAACTGGTAAAGCAAAGTACTGCATCATTAAATTCATTGTCAATTATACAAGAGTCTTAAAGAAATTAAGTATGTCATTTTCCAAGTCCTTAGAATAATGTGATCTCATGATTAAAACATAACTGTTGACTTTAGTCCTGACAAATCTGCTGTGGAATAGGGTAAAGATTGTGTTTGTACCATGAGGTTTTTATAGAAATGGATGAAGGTAATGCTCAAAAATAATGTCATCGTTGCAGACATTTAGTAAATTATCTACTTTAGTAAATTATTGACTCCCCAATCCAAACCATTTTATATATTTGTTATGTTATCTGGTACAAAATTAAGTAAGACTATGTATTGCAAGTCTCTTAATCTGGGTAGGTTCAGCATTGGTTCTAACAGCTAAATAAGAATCTTGGATCCCTCAGTGGTAGATTTTACAGCTATAATGCTCTCAGGGACTCAGGCACACAGGCACACCAAGCAGGGAGGCTGAGTCAATTGTATGACAAGCAGGCAAGAAGGCCTGGTATGGGGGGCTGGGAGGCAGACAGGCCTCTGAGCCTCCCAGTCCTCCAGGAACCTTTACACTTTCTCTGAGCACTCTCAGTCTGTGCACTCTCAGTTTTCTTTCTGGTGTCTCTACTCCTCCTGCACCAAGATGGCATCACCCTTCCCCACCCTCACCCCTGCCTCCTCCTAGACCCAGGTGTGCCCACTCATGCATGTGCACACCTTCTGGGCCAGACAGCTACAATCGTGGGGAGAGCACAATACCATAGGTGCCAGTCATAAAGGCTAATGGCAAGAAAAAGACTGATCAACTCATTTACCCTACCTCTAGTTGATCATTAGAATTTTTCCATGAGTGTATTCTAGGTTAATAAGCCTTCACTACTCTATCAGGAGTGTAAAGTTATATACATATATATATGTATATGTATATATGTATATATATATATATAAAATCAAGAACAAGTAAAATTATAAAAATCAAATTCATTTTTGTATTTAACAGGAAATTCATTTTTGTTCATTTACTGCTCTCTTGTTTTGATCTGATGGTGTCACTAAGTTTTGTTTTTTTATTCTCCTGATGGGGAAACAATCTACATAGTAAAATTGACTCTGTCCCAAATGCGATACCAATTATTGCTCTTAAGTGAGATGGCTGATTGGTAGATGGAAGAATGAAGTAGATGAAATTGGTCCCATAGACTCTGGAGTTTTCAGAGACTGTACAGGGTGATTCCTCCAACGCAAAACCTGGTTAAATGCAGCCAGAGGTCTCCAGTGAACGATCTTCTGCTCCAACTGACTGAGCAAATGATAAAAGGCAAAAGCTACAATGCTTTCTTTGCATGGCTGCTTGTTAGTCTGAGGTGGTTTTTATTTTTTTATTTTGCGAAGTTGGACACTAATCTGTCTTGTGAGTTGAACATTAAGTAGGTTGCTATGTCTTATGGAAAAAGGTAACCTACATCCCTGCGTATGGATTTTAAAGGCACGAAGCTCTGGTTAATGATTACTAATCCGTCTCGGCGTCAGGCCCTGTACTGGAAGGGAATGCTCTCATACTCGCTCCGTTAATATTTGAAAACAGTTACATTCTGAGTCTAGTTACATGGATTGTAGACAGTGTTCACTTCTCACTGGTCCATTCATTATCCCCAGAGAGCCAGGTTCGATTGCCTGGAGGCAATGGCCTAGGATGGAATAGGTTTATTCAGATCATTTGGTTTGATTCTATTAACAGTGCTTTCTAGTCAAACCTAAAACTTGAAAGTTTTACAAATCTACTACCAGAACCACCTAAAGTTCCCATTTGGTGATGAAATCATAAAAAGGTCCGATTCCCAGTGATTTTCTATATCTTGATTTACATAATTTGCATATACATCCTGATCTTTGCTTACAAGTTACCAGGGAGGACCACATCTAAGGGAAAAAAATCACTACAGGAAGATCATTTCCAACACTGTAAGAAAATAAAAAAAAATTAAGATTAAAAAACAAATGAGGGATTAGGGCTTTCAGTCATCGAATACAAGCTTTAAAAATAAAACCAAACTTTAAAGAAAAATTAAAGTGTTTGATGTAATTCTAACATAACAAATATTCAATACCATTGCAGCTGCTAAAAAGCTTATTCCACTACAAAAAGAAAATCACTTTCATGATACTTTTATGAAACTAAAATCTATTTGCGTAGTTCCAGCTCTTATCCCATTAACTGATATTCCATGTGATGCTTATTTCACAAGAATCAAGTCAAAAATTGGCTGGAACATGTATTAGAGTGTCTCTGGGGAGTGAAAACGCTCATTATTTTATATAAAGCTTCAGAGGGAGATTGGCATTGTATACAAAAATATTTTTTGCCTTGAATTAGTTTTTCTTGTGCCTGTGTTTTTTATTGAATACGCTCTGACTTTGAAAGTCATTTCTCAATAAGAAATTGTACTAATAGGATGAATTTATATGGGTGAATTTTCTACCAAAGGTATCTCAGTATATACTCATAAAATCTTGGTAGCAATTATTGTTTGATTTTATGATCTGGTCATTGAAGACTGGGTGAATTAAAACAAACAAACTTTTTAATTATTAAAATATGTTAATGGAAAACCCACAGTTTGAGTTCATCACTGATTTCTCAGTCCATTGTTCTTTTTTATCAACCTATATATCATGTGCTGATCTCAATGGAGCAATGACCGAAGGTTACAAAACGATTACCTTAAAATGGTTTTATTGTTTCAGGCATACCACTTTGTCAAAGTCAAAGGCACGATTTATGCTCCTGTGCTTCCTTCGAGTTAGTCTACCAACAGCTTGCTTGGCACTGTTTGAAAGCCTTTGCTCATAAGTGGAAACATGTGCTCTCTCTCATCTCCCATGTCCACTCTTTTCTCACCCAGTCCTCCCTCTCACCCGGATACTGCCACCTCTAATGAGCTTGTATTTATTTTTAAACTTCTTTCCATGAGGTGGTATCTGCATACCAGCTGGGGGAGAGAATGTTATCCATCCCACAGAAGTGAAGCCGTGGGTCATATGAAGAGCAGGAGTCGGTAAGAAGGGGATATTTGATGGGACTCTCTGGAAATGTCAGAGCCACTATCATATGTCTATCTGACTCCAGATTTTAGAGTTCATAATACTTGTACTAGTTCCGATGAGTATAATCCATTTAAAATTAGAGAAATTTTGCCGGACACGGTGGCATGTGCCTGTAAGCTTCAGCGGCTGGGGCTAGGGATCACGGTTCAAGTCCCACTCGGGGAAACATAGCGATACCTAGTCCCCCCCCAAAAAAAAAAAAATAGCTGGGCGTGGTGGTGCTCTCCTGTAACTCCAGCTATCTGGGAGGCTGAGGATGGGGATTGCTTGTGTACGTGGTACCCCAGGCAATGTGAGCCTGCGGTCCCATGGGCAAAAATAGTGAGACCTAGTCTCAAAAAAAAAAAAAATAGAGAAATTTCTAGATGAAGAACAAGGGGAAAAGGAGAGAGAAGGATGTGAGGAAATGGAAGAAAAGTAGGAAAGAAAAAGCTTACATGAAGGGAGACGAAAGGGGGAATCAACGGGGGGGGAGGGTTTGTCCTTGTATGTGTTCTTCTCTTTAAGAAAATGACTTATTTCATTCACTTAGCCTGTAAAGATAGCTTTTGCTAGAGAATAAGTTTTTCCTGGCCTTATTTCACAAATTTATAGCAGAGGATATTAACTGGTGAATAACGGTGTGATCAGAGAACTAGACAGAAGCATAGCATGCTCCCATTGAACAATGAAATTACATGTGCAAGAACAATTTGACAACTGTGAGAATCATTTAGTTGTTCAGAGCAGGTGGAGTGCAGGTGCTTTAGATTCTCCACAGGGTAAGGAAGGAGAAGGAAGGAGGGTTCCATGGCTCCTTCCTGGGGTTCTCCTCCCTAGAAGCACTGACACCAACTACCAAGACCCAAATGTGAGGTCCCTTAGCACATCATACTATATTCCCATGGACACCAGCAAAGGGACATAAGGAAAAGAAATCAAAGGAGGGTGGGTGTACCAATGCATTGCCCTCCCTCTCTCCTCCCCCACCAGAGCTGTCTTATTGGAGCTCTCTTTGTGTCTTGACAATGTACCTGTGAGAGCAGCTTGATGCTACTCTTATCTTTCCAAAACACAAATATGCTAACGTCTTACAAGATTAAAATCTTTGAATGTCTTGCCCCTGGTTCAGGATAAAAAGTAACAGTTTGAATCAAGTAAACAGGATCTTTTATGAGTCAACCCTCATTTAGCTCTGCCTTCTCCAATTTTCACTCCTTTAGCACTGGAACTGCACTGCCTAGTTTTCAGCCAAGTTTCCAAGCACTCTAGAAGAGCCCATATTCTCTCATGTTGTCATACCTGCTCTCCCTTTAGGGAACACCATCCCCCTGTACAATCACCTGCTTATCTTGGTGCAGGCCTCATCTCCTACACACACAGCAACACCCCAGCCTGGTTCCATCATCTGCCTTAAGTATCCTTCCTGAGGCTAACTCCTGCCTCATACTGTATTCTCCCTTTAACATGAACCCTGCAAACTATATTTACATCAGTGTCTCCACACCAGACTACCAGACTATGCTCCTTTCTGCAGCGTGAAGCACATTCCTGGTACAGAACACGTGCTATATATAGCAAGTCCCTATTTAGTATTTGAGGAAACAGTAAACTAACAAAGAACATAGTAATTGAAAAAAATAAAGGGAAGACAAGGATAAGAAGTTTGGGTTATACAAACTCAAAAGGAAACCTGCACTCCTATTTTTATAGCATCACTATTTACAATAGCCCACATATGGAAACAACCCAAGTGGGCAAAAACAGATTGATGAATCAAGAGGATGTGGTATATACACACAGTGGAATACTACTCTGCAATCAAAAAGTTTAGCACCTGCAATTTGAGGCAACATGAATGGCGTTGGGAGTGATTATGCTAAGTGAAATAAGTCAGAAGGAAAGAGATAAATATGGTTTCATTTATATGTGGAATATTGAGAAACCAACCCAAGATTTAGGAAAAAGCTAACCATAGGCCTGAGGCATCCAGCTGGGGAAGGAGAAGGAGAGGGGTCAAAATAAGGAAAATTGCAAGGGTCTATGGTAACACAGATGCTATGGTGGTGGGAGACCTATGGGAATTATACCTGAGGGGATTAATCAAATACTGTACAAAATTAACAATGATATGAGAAAATTAATTTATTAATTATTTAATATTTGGGATGAATGGTAGTGGTAGCAGAGTTTTTCTTGCCTTGTACTCTTGCCTGAGTTGGGTAAAATGGAAAGAGTTCAGGTGAACAAGTTCTAATCCAATTTAGATCCTCCAAAAACGGTGTGCCTTTTGGCTAATCATTTAACTACTTCAAGCCTCAGTTGTTTCAGTAAAATGTAATAATTCACATATTAGAATACTATGCTGCTGTCAAAATTGAGAATTCCTTACAGTGATATAGAAAAGTCTCTATAATATATTGAGAAGTGGAAAAAAGTAAGTTATAGAACAGTAGTCACTCTCTTTTAGATAATAGAGGCATAGGAAGATTTATTAGTATGTGCCTGATAGAGTAATAAAAAAATAAACAGAAACCAACAATCACTTAGAGTAGGCAATGGGAGAAGGCAGTGAATAGTGACCAAAGAGACCAGCATTTTTCATTGTATATTCTTGTTTAGTGTTCATTTTGACCCATGTTCAAAAAAATCTTTTAAAGGAAAAATAAACTTGAGACAAAACAAGAAAATGCGGTAAGATGCTGCAATCTAGGGACAAATGTAACCCTTCCATCCTGCTTGGTGTGGTCCAGGGGGACTATGGTGATGAGGGGTAATCTCCCTGGTACGAGGGTGGTGGGGCAGTGTATGGGGGGACAGTGTTCACAGCTCAGTGGCTGCACACCAAGTCATGCAGAAGAGTCTGGGCACTAGCCCAGTTTATCTTGGCCGCAGGCATGGTCTGATTTTGCTCATTGTCCTGGCTCTCTAAGGTGGTTACACGGGTCATAGAATAGCCTTGGGAAAAGAAGTAATAGGTTATCCAGACCAGCTTCCTCTCCCTATAACCTGGTCCTTTGAAGGTCTCAGGGAAACATTAGCAAGTGTTTCCACCACTTTTCTTTAAAAGGACTTTCTATAATTACCTTTTCTCTCTCAGGAAACCAGTCCCATTGCATCTAATCTAAATTTGGGTTTCCTAATTTCATTGTATTTCTTATGAAAATAGTTTGGACAATGCAAAAAAATCATTCCTTTAGCTGAGGTTCCAACGGGGCAAAGACACTTTGGTGATTGCTCTAATCAGAGCTTTAGCTGGTTATGGGATGCACCCCCTTCCAGTGTTTCCCTGAGTAAACTCCGTGGAGTTGCCCTTGCTGATTGCCCACATCTCCTGACCTCTCTGGGTAAATGAACAGAAGAATCTTTAGATCTGATGTCTTCCTTCAATTTTGACCCCAGTGTCACACTTATAGACAGTATCCTCTATTATTCTCAGCAGTGGAGGTCAATATGGGTGTTGGCAGTGTTGACAACTGTGTATTTATACAGCTAACTCTCCTGGGCTGGAAAGCAGATGCCTTGGGATCCAGATAAAAGTGCCATCTACCTGGACTCAAACTATGCAATAGAGAGAAGAGGGCCACCAAAGGACAGCCACCTTCTTCCTGTCTTCTCCACATGCCTGTGGTGTGAGCCACGAATAGTATGCTTAGATCCCCTGTGCAAGCCTGAATGTGCTGGGTTTGGTGATTGAGTTCAACAGTCAGAGAGAAGTTAGGTGAACTATTTTTATGGATGTTCCCTCAGAACATTTGACAGGAGGAATGTAGGTTCTTCTTAGAGCATCTGAATATGTGACCAAGAGGAGAAACAAGAAAGCACAATGAAAATATATGTGTAACCAGGAGACACAGGCCCTGTGCCAGTCAGCATTTTCCCTACCTCCTGGAGCTAGAGTAGGCATAGATAGATCAGCATCAATGGATCACTGGGAAGCTTATTTAAAATGCTCTCTTCATCCCTGGTCCAGACCTGCTAAGTCAGAATCTGCATTTGATCAAGATCCCCAGGTGAATCACAGGCATGTTAAGGTTCAAGTCGTGCTGCAAATGCCAATACTCACCCAGATGCTCCGTTTAGCTGCCCTCCACTTGTTCTTTCAATGCCTCCCAAGCTTGGAGTCTTGACCCACACTACTGGTGTGTGTCCCTTCCTGTGAAGCTGGGATTCATCCCATTCCATCTTCATGTCATGGGCTAAACCTCCCTTCCCTTCCCATCTTGCTCACTTGGTTGGTACAAAGCAAAAATACCAGTGAGAAGTTCAAAGCAAACATCCTTATTTTAGAAGTCAAGGATGATTTTAGAAACACTTCCTAAAATAAAAAGGGGAAATTGAAACTCATTTTCTGGAAACACATCCCTCTCAAGATTTCTCCTTTACAATTGCCTCCTCCTCCCAGAGGAAGAGGGGGTGCTCTTCTCACTCCCAGGGAAGGTCTTATTCCTCACACCACTCTCCCTTCACCCTTGCAATGAACCAAGCCTATACCATTTTATCCAAAGTTGTGATTTTGACAGACCAGAGAATGACACAGCTCCCATCATTGTAGCAGCGCTGCTTGACTTGTGACTCTACTTTCACATCAGTGTGAGCTGCAAATAGATGAGTCTTTTGGCAAAGAGATTGGTTAAAATAGCCTGTGATGGGAAACCTTTAAGGAGAATGGATAAGAGCATAACAGGGAAGAAACACCAGCGGGCTCCAGCCCCACTTCTAGTTAGAAGAACACCTCGTAATCGTTCGATAAATATCTGCTATCATTAGGTAGGTGTGAATAATTTGAAAATGTTTCAGGGTACTGTTGCCTTGTGAGTGTAAAAGCAATTTGTAGTGATCAGCTTCAGGCCTGATACAAGTTCACAAAACTGAAAAAGTAAAATCTGTTTTATTTTTTATTTTTATTTTTTTACAAGAGGCTCTAAGACCACTTGCAGTGAGAGAAAATAAGACTTAGGATTTCACAGAACTTGGTCCTCAACCTCATTCTTCTGACGTATCACACAGGCTTATGGCTTCCATATCAAATTACTCTGAAAATCAAGTTTTCCATTATCTTGATTATGTCACGTGGTATCACAGTGCTCTATTCTTATTGCAAGTATTAGTCAAGTTGGGCAATCATCTTATTTTTCTTCTCAAAAATGATGGTGGAATAGAGTTGGCATGAACTAATTTCCATCTAATTATAAAACTATAAGAAATGGAGTGACAGAGTCCAATGAGCTATATACAGATAGGCAGAGAAATTTTAGTACAAGCATTTCTCTTTTTAAAGACATGCAAATTGTAGTAAGGTCTTTTTTGTTCAGGGGCACCTGAAATAGCTCTCAGTAAATTTGGATCATCAAGTATAATGCTCCCCAAGTCACTAAGTATTTTGTGTAGTGAGTGAGCCCCTGTGCTACTCTGCATGTCAGCGGGCATGGCCTGGGAACTGCTAGGCTACTAATTTGGCATAGGTATTAAGAAGATAGAATTCCACTTGGAAATAGGCTAAAGCTTATTAAAAAAAGAGAGAGGCTCTTTTTCATATCAGGTAGAATTTGAACATTTTGTAGACTTTCTATAAAGCTTACTTAATTTTATTTTATTTAAAGTGAGAGGGTTGTTGAATAACATCTAGTAGCGAAAAGGATTGGTAATATAATTATGAAATTTCCAATTGGAAGAAAATTAAAAAGATATTCCATTGCAATATTCAAACTACTCCATAAATTGTTGGCATCTTTGTTGGATATAGCTCTATGACATGGCAGGGAGTTGGGGCCTAAATATAACTCCCTCATTTCTGGCTATTTGACCTAGAGGAAACTGTTTAATTTCTGTCAACCTCAGTTTCTTCATTTGTAAAATGTTACATAAAAGTTACCCTGGGAGGTATTGGTGAGAATAAAATAAAATGAAATAAAAAATAAATATTTATGTGTGTGTGGATATATATATATATAAGATCCTTATATATATATATATATATATATAAATATATAAGATCCTAGCCTTTTGCCTATGTGCCATAAAATGTCAAAAAACACATACCCAGAGTAAATGCTCATTAAAAACAGAACCATATAAAACTCAGTTCTGTGAGGTTTTGTTCTTGCCCACCTAATTTGAAGAGCTGTTGTTAGAAATAAATTTATATTTAGAGCACCTATTTATGACAGATGCAGCCTAAACTATACGAGTTCTTATCTCCTTCAGATTATCACTTTGTATCAGCCATTCATTCATCAAATATCTACTAATATATACCAATGGTTTGAAGGAATCCAAAGAATCATGCATTCATGCTCCATGCCTGAGTTTTGAGGCAAATAACCCGAGTTGGTTAGAGTATGTCAGACAGACAGAGGCTGGGAGTGTGGGACTGAGTAGCAGAATGGATGAGCTATGGTGGACTACTGGACTTTGAGGCTAGGGATGCTGAAGGAGAATCCATGGTTTGTTCCTTTCTTATTAAGTCTGAGATGGAGCTGAAGCAACCATGTGGAAGGTTATAGAGATGACTGAATGTCTGAAGTTAGAGAAGGTCTTTGGCTAGAGAAACTACCATAGACATAAGTACCTTGGAACAATAGCACTGGGGGAGCTATTAGAATAATAAGAATAGATAAGCAGCCCTGAATTCAAATCTGAGGCTCTTCAACATTCAGAACTTGGTGATGTAAAAGTAACTTAGTAGTAGATCAGAAAGCCAGTGTCATTGTCTAGTGATCAAGTATTTAGAGGGTTGCATTTTGAGATCATCTCCTTTGAATTGAAAAATATTGGCCTTTTAGGACAACAAAGAACAACTCTTTTTCAAATTGATAAAGAAGATTCCTACCTTCCATTGGATGTCTCCCCTTGGACAAAAATACCCACAAGAATTGGAATATGTCTCAGAAGAAGACATCACCCAAACCCTAGCCTACCAACCAGGTTGGCAAGCCCACTGCTACAGGATCACTAAGCACATAGAGCGAAGTGGAATAAAAGGAAACCAGATGACTTAATTTTCAGTTCTATTGGTGAGTTAGTCTTAATGAATTCTGACTGGCTATAGCTAACAACGCGGTTGTGTAATCATGGAAATGTTTTTTTCAGGAAAAAAAACAGCAAAGTTAAAAGGGCACATTCTATAGACGTCATTCTAGCAGCTTTGAAAATATAGAGTGGGAAGGCATGCTCTAGTGACAGAAGTACAACTGCAAATCATCTGGCCTTGCACTCTAAAAAATCCAACCATTCACATTTCCTTCTTGAGTTCATGGCTTCGGTTTATTCATCTGTCTTTGTCCAGTCCTGGTTTTATTTCCCATTTCACAATCCTGACTGAATGCCTTTGTTATTCAGCTATCTTGACATCACCCAAGCTCTGCTCTCACTCCCAGTTTTAGATCTAACATTTACCTCCTTCTTCAGTGCTTCCCCAGCTTTTAGGCTTGCTACATCCCTACATAGCTAGAAAAATTCACCTGCAGCAGCAGGTACTGTAGTAAGTACTCCAGTCATTAGGGAAAAATCAGATTTTCCTCCTATGCTTTGTAGAACTGGTTGTTCATATACATTTTCAGACACCTCCGAATATTCAATGACAGAACAGCCCCTGTTAGAGTAACCATCATCCAACCACAGGGCCATTCACTGTAATCCTTTCTAGAATGACTATCCACTTTTCTTCCATGACTCACTCCCTTACTGGTCCTTCCTCTTAGGGCCATTTTCAACCTCCTTCTCCTCTAAACACTGATTTTCAGACCTGAGCTATAGCAGAATAATCAGGACTTACAAGATATAATTTCTGGAGGGTATTCTTCAGAAAATTCTGTCTCAGCAAGTTTTAATTAGAGACAGATCTCCCTATTTTCTGAAGTTCCAAAAATTTCTTAACTGGATTCCCAAATTTGGGAACCTTATTTCCAAAGAATCTAAGAGATGGGTGTGAGATCATTACTTTCTAAGGCACAACTTCTCTCTGTCATCAAGCTCTGTGATCAGCACTACTCATAGCCCCATACTCATAGCTGCTGCGTTTCCATTCTGACCATCACTGCTTTTTGGACTGCTCAGATCCCAATGGGCTCACTTATTGGTCCATATTCTCTGATTTCAATAATCCTATTTTTTTGTTCATTTGTTTTGTTTTTTAATTTATTCCCATCCCATTCCCTTTTTCTCTGCATCTTCTCTAACAATTGCTGTTGGGAGTCTTAGGTATTTTGCCATTTTCATGAGTGTAGTGTGGTATCTAATTATAGTTTTAACCTGCATCTTTCTTATTCAAAGTGTCTTATATCAGTTTGACCTGATCTGTCCATATTTGTTGCCCACTTATTAACTGGTTTTTGTTTGTTTAAGGGGCAGGTTTGTTGTTGTTTAATTGTATGAGTGTTTTTATTAATTTTGGATAAAATCCCTTATCATATAAATATTGTGTAAATATTTTCTTCCACTCAGTAGGGTGTCTATTTGGGGCTCTTGTATTTTTTGGCTGTGTGGAAGCTTTTTAAGTTGAGGTCATCCCAATTGTTTATTTTTTTAAATTCCCTTGCCAGCCACTGGGGTTGAGTCACCAAATATATCTTTATTGTGTCGTGGAATCACTACTGTCTTACTCTTTTTATTTTACTATTGAAGGCCTTAAATCTAAATCTTTAATACATTTAAGTTGTGTGTGTGCGTGCGTGTGTGTATGGTGTAAGCTAGTAATCCAACTTTGTTTTTTGTATGTGGTTTTCCAAATTTCTCAGCACCACTTATTTAAAGGGATCATCTTTTCTCCCTTTCATCATCAGTGCCATCATTGATATGTGCTTACATTTATTTCTGGACTTTCAATTTTGTCCCATTGGTCCATGATACTATTTTTGTGCCAACATCATATTGTTTTTAAGATGATTGCTTTGTAGCAAAGTTTGAAGTCATATGACATGGTGACTCTATTTCATTCCTTGTTTTCTCAGGGTTACTTTTCTGTCCAAACACTTTTGTGGTTCCAAATAAGTTTTGATATTTTTTTATTAAGTGGTTCCATTGAAAAATTGCATAGGTACTGTGATGGGGATTGCAGCGAATTTGTATGTTATATTAGACAAGATAGTCATTTTGATAATATTGGAGCTTCACATCTATGTTTATATTCTAATATCACTCTATATTACTATCTAAGTCTCTTACATCTAATAGTTTCACAGTATGGGTCTTTTAGCTCCTTTGTTGATTCTGAGTAGTCAATATTTTTTGAAGCAGTTATAATTAGAATCATTTTCTGAATTTCTTTTCCTTTCTTGTTCCCTGTATATAAGAAGGCTGTGAATTTTTAAATATTGACTTGAAAACCTAATCTTTAACTATATTCATGCATTGTTTTTGATAACTTTTTGATAGAGTCCTTAGGACACTCAACATACGATATCATATCATTTTTGAACAGCGGTGGTTTCACTTTTTTTGCACTTGGGATTTCTTTTATTTCCTGCGTTTATCTAATAGCACTGGCAAAAATCACCAACTTAAACAGAGCTAAGTAGTCCTTTTGATGCCTTGTTCTAGTTCACTGAGAAGCAGCAGTACTTTTGTTTCTACTTTGATATTTGAGGTAAGGGGGCAGACACAGCATTCACTGAATATCTATATCCATGTACTCCCAGCATTTCTCAGCTCTCCCAATGGCCACCATGTTACCCTTAATTCTTGTAGTCTACCAATGATGGCACTTTTAGATGGGAAAATGAAATGCATGCAGTCATGAACAGACACAAAACAATGGGCAATGATGGGGCCTTGAGCACAGAACTAAACAAAGGGGAAAGGGTCCAATTACCTAAAAGGATTCAAAGCAAATTCAAACAGACAGATTTGTCTATTTAAAATTACAGCACAGTCATAATATAATGTTTTTAAAAACAGAATGTATAGAATGTACAGAAAAAAGAGCAGAAGTAGGGTGCAAGTACCTAATTAGCAGGGCCAATTATGACTTTCAGTTAACATGAAGAATCTCTCTGGGTTGTAGGGTAATGGTTGATTCTTACTGACTTTCTTCTATTTTCTATATATTTTCATTTCTTCTAAAATTAACACACATTGTTTTAGTCACCGGGAAAAGGTATTATCTTAAAATTCACATTTAGGAATAAAAGATAAATATATAAAGTATGAGAATTTGTAATATTTTTATTCTAATTATAAATTGTAATATGCTACATTAAGTATGGTATGTTCTAAATCTAGTGATGGTTCACTAAATTATATATATACTAACCTGTAACTGCCATTCATCCACAAATTCTACTTAAGTTAAAATATTATCCTTTATACACTTAAGAAGGAAATTTCATGCGCTTTAATGAGCATATCCACCTTGCAACCAAGAACAAAACACAACTTAAAAATATACCAGTATGGGGGCTAGTTCTAACAGACAATGAAAAATATCTACAAATTACAGTTACCAAAAGAATGCAAGCAACTAAGAAGACTTTTTGTTCTCCATGTTTTTGTTCCATTTTTTTTTTCATTCATTGGAATGACTTGGCATTAGTGAGTTTGCAACTGGCCTGTGCCTGGTTCATTAAGCCCTAATCTGATTATGATTTTTGTTTCTTTGTTCTCTGTGTCCTTGGGTGACAATTTTGGCTGCATATTAACAATTTTTGCCCCATGTCAGGCAGAGAAACATAACTTTGTTTGTGTATTACACAATACAAGCACATTTCTCAGGCATTCAACCTAAAAAAGGCAACTCTGAGTTCCACTTCTGACCAAATCTCCAAAATAGGAATCTTATACATAATGCACTCATGTAGCATAGCCTCACAAATGCATTTATACATGGCTAACTGAATGCATATTATTTCCCATAAATGTTACCAGTTAAATACAGATTTTAACTTCTGGCTGACTGAACTGAAGAGCCTAGTACTATACAAAAAATAATGGTTTTATATCTTGGATCGCTTTTTACTGGGGACAGAGGGAATAAACTGCATGCAAAGAATATATATCTATGAAGTTCATGCTGTTTCAAGAATTTTTTTTTTCATTTATGTGTTTGAAAGTCCAGGGGCTTTGAACAATATAGTTCTGCTTCTGGTGACAATGTAGGTGACATATTAGAGCATGTTCTCAGGCACCAGCATGTTCTGGATGGCCTGTGGGTCCCAGTGGAGAAGTGTTGGTCCAAGACTCTAGAAAGTTCTAGAATGATGGGTTCTAAGGTCAGTGTGCACTCTTCAGCCACAATACAGATGCAGTTTTCAATGCACCTTTCCTGACTGTATACCATCCTTTGGACGTGCAGCCTCCAGTTCCAAAAGCAATGCAACCGTGGCTTAATAGAAACCTGTGCTCCATTCAGATGTCTTTTCATTGCAGTTCATTTTGTATCATTTACACTGTGGAAGGTGTCTGGTTCCATAAGTACTCTCATAGACTCTGATTCTGAAAAGAACATGCCAGATTGGCTGTCAACCTTTGAGTGATGTGCAGCATCATCTCATCAAAATAGACCTGATGACAGAGTCTCAAATTTGATCTGCAGAACATTCTCTCAAGTCTGGAATGACCCTGAAACAAACTGTTTGCAATTGAAATGAGGCAATAAATTTTATTTTAAAACTTAGAGAAACTCACCTGTGTTCCCATCACTGTAATTTGATACCAATTTCTCAGTTTGCAATAGAATGACTACAGTAGAGATTCCATCTGTCTCTTAAGCTGCAAATCACTGTAGACTTGTGGAGAAATCAAAGAAGCCCTTCAGGTCTCACTACATATTTTAGTTTTGGGTACTTAACTAGCAATCCCAACATTTACAAGCTTAGTTCCATGAGGTACCTTCTGCACAGAAAGATAAGACTTTCTTTTCCCCAAATCACATTTTCTCAAATATTTTTCAAAGCTGAGGTATAAACCTTTTAATAGAATTATGTAAATTTTGCTCTCCAAATGTCTTAGGTACCGAATACTACTTTGAAGAGTGGCGTGATTCTAGGGTCCACACAGGGACGGGGGGACAGGGGACCACAGACAATGAGGGGACAATATGAACCTCCCCTTCGGGTTGTGTTTGTCTCTCTGTGGTTAGTTTGTGCAAGCTTAGAGCAACCTCTGCTTCCGAAAGGTCAAACGTACTAGGATGAAAATGCTGACTGGTCACTGGGGGATTACCCTCCTGGCAGAGGAGAGGGCCAGCTTGAATGCATTTGAACTTCTGATCTGAACATTTGGCTGATGGAATAAAACCATCTAAGGCACAAGCCAGGGCCACAGACGGTGAGGCAAGGAAATGTGCTTCACTCCTAACGCAGAGCTGTAAAATTGCACTTAAAATAAGACCGAGGCTTACCAGGAAATCATTTTGTTCCATTTTTTTTCTTCTGAAATAATGGAAGATATTTTCTTTTAAGTGAGACTTAGGAAAAAAGAAAGAGAAATAATTTCTTCCAGTGTGATACATTCTCAGCATTGCAAACTGGATCTTTTGTTCAACACAAGATCAGAATGTTGCTGTATGTAAGCGGTGTAATAAAGGAGCATATCAACCTTTCTGCTTCTGCAGTTCTTGGGCCTTCTGCATGCAGATTAAACAAATCACGTATCTGAAGCAGCCACATGCCAAGGAGACTGTCTTATCCTAAGTGCAACTCTTTAGAACTAGATGAATTGTGAAAACGCTGTTTTTGTTTTTTTATTCAGGTAATGCAGCAACAAGAACACTGTCCTTGTTCCAAGAGCGTCCTCAGCTCTCCCCTTGCATGTGGCCCGAGGCACAGCTCCAGGTGACTGAGAGAGCCCTAGCTGCCCGTTGAGAGTGCGTCCTTACCATCGGCCAATTTTTCTTCAAGGTGAAGGGCCTCTTCGCTCTGCAAGTGGTGCTTGCGTGGAGTGCTGGGCAAAGTGGGTGCAGGACAAAAGAAGGGCAACAAGAGAAGAGCAACACCTGGACCTTTGCCAGGTTCTGATTTTCACCGCAGGTGAGCGCTTTGAAGGATGCCATTTAGTGCCAGCAGGCATCTCCCGTCATGAAACCTCAGCTGAAAATAACGCCAATCAATGCTCAAAAATTCACTTTTGTGGATTAAAACATACACATAGCAAGGCCAGAAACTCCCAGCGGAAGCTCATGCTCTCTCCTGGCAACAGGCCTTTCTGACGGCCACGGTCCCTTGCAGACGGCCCTAGGCGCAGCTCTGTGCCTGCTGCGTGCAAGGAGTCCCTGGCACAGAGTGTTCGCTGCCCGCCCCTGTGTGGTGGGCACCAGCGAGCAGCTCTGCCAGGAAGTTCAAGTCAGATGCGAACAGCTCCAGGATATAATGTGGATTTCGAAATAAAATCCCTGTGCTTCTGTTACATCCAACTGTTGTTCCCAGCTTCGGTGGACTTGACTGTCACTGTGCTTGTTGGCTGCTGTGTCTTCGCTGGCAAGTCACCCGGTGCTTGTCTGTCTTTAAAACGGACACCACTAGTTGGCAGCAGTAGTGGAGGAGTTTCTTCCTAGATGTGTTTGTTCTTGTACATGTCCTGATTAGAAACCACCTCTACACAGCTGCTCTCCGGAATGTTTTGTGTTCACTTCTGGGCTTTCTCCTAATCGCACTCTTCAGGGGAATCACATGAATGTTAGGAACATAGAGTCGGTTTCTGTAGTGTAGCAGGGAGTGGAGAACGTTCTCTTGTTACAAACTGCTGAAGGCGCAATTTGTAAGTAATTTGTTCATCCTTGTGGGTTTTAACCTTAGCAAATATTTTATCCCTAGAGAAATGTTTTCTATAAACTGAAAAGTCAACGCAAAAAGCAAAATAAATCCCAATATACATTACCTGATTTTGATTTTAATAGCAATAACTTCTCTGCTGCTGAACAAAATGTGACTTCTCATTTTTGAGTTGAAATAATGTCAGGAATATAGAGAAAATATACAACGATTGGTGATTTGATTTACTTTGCTTTTGTCCTCACCCCCACCCAAAATAACAGGGATTTTATAGGCACAGACAAACAGTGGATTCTTTTCCAAGAAATTTCCCACAGCAGCATTTTCAGATTGGGTCACATTACAACTCTAAATATGAATAGCACAGTAAAGGGTAGGATGGGGGAAGGTTGTTGTTGGGACTGGTACAGGAGCTATTAGTTAACAGTCTGGGAACAGTTGAACATTCATTGACCTGATCTTTACACAGTTGAAACTGGATTGGTTGCCTGATTGGAAGTGTTAAAGGGAACAGAAAACAAGTCTCCTGATATTGCTTCTCAGAACATCATCACAAAAGGCACAACTGTGGACAAAGGTCAGGGATGACGAGCGCAAGGTTATACCTCAGGGTAAAAATGGCTCAATCTGTTGACTCTACTGTAAAGGTAGTCATAAATGCATTTGTTAAGTGGATCATTATCTAGCTGTTTTGCCACCAGAGTTTAAAAAATGATTAATAGTGAATCATTTTCCATTGATTTTATGATCTTCAACTGTGCCATTTGACATGTAAAAACTGTTATAGGTTAGCTTTCCTTTATCTAGCCTTCCCTGCTAGGTTATAGGTGCTAAAAGTTCTTTATTTTATTTACTAAGTTAGCCTTGCGTCTAAATAACTGCCAGGCACAGAGTATTTGCTCAATTAATGTCAAGTAAGTACAGCGCAATCTCTTAGTTCTATATTCCATGAAGGCAATCAATGATACACCTTCTGAAATGATATTACATTATTCTATATTCACTAAGACCCAAGGCAAAATCACTATCATTTTCAGTCCAATGCATAATGCAGAGAATTAACACTGAGAATTTTAATATTATTGCTTGAAATTAGTTGAAACTTTCTCCTAATTTGCTAAATTGTTAAGAGGTTATCTATTTAACTGCTTATGGAATCATTTGTTTCTTGAATAGAAATCCGAAGCTACAGTTGAATAGAATACTCTTCCAATTAAAGAAAGCTGAGAAAACATTGCTTCAAAATGCTTTTGGAAAGTGAATTTAAACTTTTGCATACAAATGGGAGACTTTTCATATAAACCCATGTATCTATTTTTATATAATATTGATAGAGAAATCTTATTACTGCTGGCAAGAAATGAAAGGCCAATGTTCCTTTACAATCTACAAACATCAATCTTTAAGTTCTGGGATCTTGAACTAATGGACCCAGTATCAGCAGGTACACTTGCTTGAAAAGGGCAGATCACTGAGCCCAAGTCTGGAACTTGTGATTCAGTAGGTGAAAGTGGAGTACAAAAACCAGAAGTCTTTTAATTGTGCATGTGATTGAATGCAAGTTATCTGCAAACATTACTTTGAAGAAAAAATGTTTCAATTCAATGGTATCTAAAAGATCCTATGAGATCTTAGGTTCCTCCAGAGCTCAGCTCTCACTACCTAGTAAGTTAGGTATCTGACTGCCAGACAGAAACCACTATGTTTTGATTTTAATAAAAGTAAAATGACCAACAGACTATTAGGACCTGCTTATACAATTCTTAAAAAGTTTAACTTTTCTTCAATAGATTGATGCTTCTGTTTTGGTTAACATTACAAGTGTTAGCAAAGGACAGATACAGGGAAAAAATCAATAAGAATATTTACTTTGCATTTGGCAAACTGTAAAATATATTCTCATATATTATGTAACTTGGTACTCAGAGTAACTGTAGGAGAGAGTCAAGGCAAGAGAGATGTGTGTTAAATTGTGTTTATGAGCAAAATGAGGTCCAAAAAGGCTCTTGCACCATACCACATAAAGAGTAGCAAACAGAATAAATATATGTCCACATATGTATAAAATTAGTGTAAATCATATAGGTGGGTTGGCCTTTCCCTTGACTCTTTCTTCTTTAGAGACATGCATGGAGAGATGTTGACACAGTACCCACTCATGGTAGCCAGCAAGAAGAGAAAGGGCATTGGATGCTGCTGTTGTACTTAGGATTAAGTGAGATAAAATCTGTGAAAATTGTTTTGAAAGCTGTCCAACATAATGCATACATATGCATCTATTGTTAGCTGCATTATAATTGCATTATATTTTACTGTCACTGCATATCTTCTCCTAGGCACTGAGACTTCAAAAGGGAAACTTGACAGATTATTTGATAGATTAGCCATCAAACAATAAATTTAATCATAAGTTTTAAGAGAAAAACGTGGAGGAAGCAATAGATACAGATTTAGATAATGGCCTTAAAATGGAGCAAGGAACTCAACAGAGGATGCTGAACTTGGGGTAAATGTACAAATATGATGAAATTGGGTTGTGGAAGGAGATACTGGACTTGAATCTTTCTTGGCACAGAAATAAACACAAACTTAGAATTTCTTATTCTATTTTCTTAGAAAGTCTCTGGTAGCTGGATTTGCATCTGCCTGACCACTTTAGAGGGGTGCATCGCTCGGGGTGTGGGCTGTAAAGCAGCCTGACAGCACCAGGTCTGAGAATGTTTTTATAACCTGAAAGCAATGAGGCATTTTTTCAGTAAGATTGCTACCTACTTCTCACTGCCTGATAAGCGAATGTAAGGCACAGTGCCTCAATGCCAGTTACTTTTGTCCCTTAATGTTTCCTGGTGTCCGCACTTTATCAATTTGCCTGTAACTCCATATTGCTCTTTGTAATCCAATCCTACCTTGCAAATGTCAGGCTTGAGCAAGACCCATGCAATCATTCCAGCAGCTGCTGCTCTGGGCACTTTTGCTGTGTCATAATGTGAGGCGTGTGTTAGACATTAAGTTGAATTACCAGAGTCATTTCCATCAAATGATTACTGCCTGATACTGGCATAAATAAATACTGGCATAGTAATTGCTTGATCTCGTCAATTGTTCTGAATAGGAATGAAGTAAACAAACATTCGTTTATTAGAAGCACAGGGCATGGCTGTGGGAACATCAGGATAACTTTGCAGGCAGGTCTTCAAGCCTTGAATGACTTTTTTATCTCCTCTAATGGAGTTTGAAAAAGAGAAAACAAGCACAAGAAAGCTTATTCTTCCTAACAGATTCACAATGTCATGTTTTGTGCAACAAATTCAAATTTACTATAGTAGTCTGATTCTCCACATGTTTGGAGTTTGGATTGAATTTGTTAAACCAGAATCTGGATGGGATGATACCCAGAGTGTGGTGGGGATGTCAGATGTCCAGACTTCAATCATTCTGATACCAGAAAGGAGCCGCCAGCAACTGTGGTGGTCTTGCTAAAATAGTTCAATCAGCCATGGGAGTGAAGAATGCTGGGATCTCGCTCTAAGATGGGGTGCTCTGAGGGTAGATTTAAGCCAGCCTTGGAGAAGAGCTGTTTGAGCTACCAATTATCTGCTTCAGTCATGAGGGAGAAGAGAAGGCTTCCAGTCCTGGTCTCTGAAGAAGGAAGGAGGACCAGCAGCTGCATCCAGCAGGCCATGACTGAGGAAGAAAAACCAAGAACTTTGCAGAGAAGGGTCTTCTGTTCTTGTTTCTGACATTGCCTGATGGGCGCACCAAAGACCTTGGGCCTGGTGACTTTAAGAGCTGTTTGTTGGTGGTAAGAGGCTTTTTTTTCTTATAAAATAAATCTCATGGTTGTTGGAACTTGGGGTTTCTTGCCCTTGTGTGTGGGGGTGGAAGAACCCACAGACAATGTCCAGTCAGGGATTGTCCCTTGTTTTGGCTACAGCTCTTGGTATTTGTATTTGTCCCCCTGCTTGGTTTTCATTGCCCTGTTCCCACCTGCTTTCAATTCAACTAAAATGCCCACTCCGGAACTTAATAAATCCTCATCCTCTCTACAAGTTCATAAATCTCCTTCAAGATCCATTACACAATGCCCATCCGACACCACACCACTGAAGGTTGCATTCAAACAACATTTAAGAAACATCAAGATGCCCTAGGAGATCCCATTACTACTTAAGGGAAATTTCAAAATTGCAATAAATGGCTGTTTCTCCATTTTCTTGAGTCTTGTGGAAACTTGAAAGCAAAAGACATTTCTCTGTGACATTTGCCCCCAAGTAGAGATGGAGAAATCTTTACATGCTCAGAGAGTACAGGAAACTTGGTTACCCTCCAGGTCCTTTAATCTAGTCTCTTAAACCAGAAAAAATCAAAATATTTCAAATTCTTTTCAGAAACATAGAACTTCAAGAAGGATGGCCGAAGCCTCTCTTCTCCCCTTGATTCCTTTAACCCCATATCTGAATAAGCCTTAGGTGGAAATGCACTTACATATGTAGGAGTCCTATTTGCTAAGTGTGTGCTGCAAATCACACCAAGATCTTTGCAAATCTTATCTCATTTGGAATTTTCATTCCCTTTGGGGTATGACTTACCTAACTTGAAGTGAGTCAGGAAAGGTAGGTGATTTGCCTGAGGTAGTAGGAACTAGAAGGAAGAATTTCAGGAGGCATTTTCCCTCCTCCAGAACCATGTACTTGAATCTGGGTCAGGTCATCTCATCTTGCCATTGGGTGCTCTGCTGTACCAAGTCACTGCATTCTGTGATCCAAATTCTCTTCCTACTAGTTTTTTTGACCATGCACTTATTAAGTTCCTAAAAGATAAGTTTCTTTGACTGGAAAATGGAAAAACAAGTCTTATTCCTTATGCTTTAAAGGATTGTTGAGGAAATGGAATGAGAGAACATAAACAGTGTTTTGACAAGTGCTAAAACACTTTCAAAACACAGGTGTGCTTTCGAGTTAGACAGGACCACCCAACAGAAACATCAAGAATGATTTGCAGCTTACATGAAAAAAAAAATGATTTGTTTCCCTGTTACGAAAGAGGATCAGAGGCTGGCAGTGTGGAGAGAGCATGCGAGCCCCAGTGTTCAACCCCAAGGCCCTTCAGTCATGCTGTTCCTTCCTCAGTGTATCACCTTATGGAATCAGGTGACCCCACTCACCTTAATTGTGTGCAGCACATAAGAAAGGTGAGAAGAGACCTTCACATCCTCCCTCAAAAGTCCTTTCCCAGAAGCTACATACATACCTACACTTTCCATTTCCCTATAATCTCAGCCTACTTAGTGGAACCTTTAGAGACACACAACTAGTGTTTGGAGGACAGGATTAATAAAGCATGAAATGTGCTGTGTCATTTCCCTCTGAGAGCATAAACCATGTGGTTTCAGAGTATTTCTAAGAGAAGATAATGCATCAACTACCTCATTTCCCAGATTCAAACGGAAATATGGAGTGAATATTTCACAGGGCTTGTTTAAAGTGACACAAATGGATAAATAGCAAATAACAAGTCTTTTGATAGTTGTACCTTCTGCATAATATTTTGTACAAAACAGCTAAACAGAAAGTATAACATCAACCCAAATATTGACAGGAGAATCATCCAAACATCCCAAAGAATGGCTTGAATTTGACTGGGTAAACAGAACAAAATATCAGGATTCTTTCCTCAAACTAGAATACTCTAGCAAATTTGGAAACCTGGGGGTCAGGAGAAATAAAACTTCTAGCTACTTACTCCCTCACCTCTGCTTTTCTGATTTTGTCTTCACAATTGGCCCTGCTCCATTCTCCAGGGTACTGGTGCTGTGGTTATCACTGGTAGATGCGATCTCACAATTGTGAGAGATTTGTAGGAAGAACCGCAAGGTCATACAGCTGTTTATAGCTATAACAATTTTTTTAAGGTATATGCATTATGGTATAGAGTAAAACACTGCTTGAAATTTAGGATAAAACAAACTCCAAGAGTGTGGCAGATGCCTCTACTACATCAGGCCGACATTCTGAGACTTTCTTTAGTCTCCTGTCACAGCGATGTCTTCAAGAAGGACTAGTAAAGCATCTGGATGTCCTCACCCCATAGCTTATCCTGGCCTCTACTTAAGTTTCACTTCCTTAGCACAGACTTCCCTGAATTCCTCATCTCAAGAGTCCACATGCCATCTGCACCACTCTCTCCTTCTCACCTGTTTTAATCTTTCTCTTGGTGCTTATTACCACCTGCCACTTGCCGTTTAGATATTGCTTTGTTTTGTATCTGTTCCCAAATAAAATGTGAGCTCCACAAGGGAAGAATTTTGACCTGTGAACTGCTATATCTCAGTTTCTTAGAACAGACCTTGACATATTTATAGAATAAACAGGAGAATGCATATCAAGAATTTTAGATACTATAATAGACCAGGAAAATAACTTGTTTGGGTTGGTAGCTCCATAAAAGTTCCTTTAAGTCATACCATAATTGTCTCTGATTAAGCTTAGGAAAATCCTAGTGAGAACTTAGTAAATCTTATAAGAAAGACATTTTTCATTTTCATTAAAATGAAGGATATAGATAAAAGTAGAAATTTCTTTTATGACTTTTGACTGATTTCCCTTTAGGTTTCTGGCTTTATAGCAGTTCCTTAGGGACTGCTAATAACCTCCTTATAAGCTCTCAGAGAACAGAGAATTCCATATGCATTGATCTTCATTTATTCACTTACTTATGCATTCATTTAAATCTTCAACAAATATTTTTGGAAAGTTTACTATCATAGCCAATATTTTAGACCTGAAGAATATAGCAGAAACCAGCTTGCCCTTGTGAAGTTTGTATTCTAATGGGCAGAGAGACTCTAAATACACAAATAAGCAAGTCTGTTTTGGAAGATTAAAAATACTGTGGGAAAAATAGTGTAAGAGCTGAGTGGGATGAGAGGGATAAGGCAGCAGATTGGAGGAGATTCAGGAAGGAGCCATAAAAAATAAGAGGTTAAATGATTTGGAAAGTTGGGGGGAGGTTTGTTATCAAGTGAAGGGGGGTCACTGTTTTAAGTTTAGTTATAGGAAAAGGCCAACTAAAAAGAGTCTAATAGTTCACACCCTCACAAGTGTCCCAAACAGAAAAGAACCCCACTTCTGCTCTTCAGGGAGCTGTGTGGGGTTTACCTCAGTCTTAGTGCAGTTCAGTCAGAAACTGACTATTCAGTCTTCTTGCCCTCAGACACTGTAGCCAGTGTGGTATGAGCTCTGAAACCAACAGAAGGTTCTGTCCTCCTCCCCCCTCCCTCTCCCCTTCCCCTCTCCTTATCCCCTTTTTCCCACCCCCTCCCTCCCTCTCTCTGGTTCTCCTCTCCAAGTTGAGTTTTCAGAGCAACTCAGCACTCTGTCATGAATGGCTCTTCTACGCCTTCATCCAGCTTCCCAACCTTGGAAGACTGGAACACTGGAAGCCTCCAAAGATTCAACACTTCCCAGGTCCTTTTCTTTCCAAAGCAAAACTGTCAGCTCCTGATGCCAGATACTCAATGCCAGATCAGCCCTCCTCTCAAAGCCAAAATCTGATCTCAAAATCTAAAAGTCTCTTTTTCCTCTCCCCCTTGTTCTTTAATCCCTTTTCCTTGCTGCCCTTCCATCAGGAATCCTGATGATGGAATTACCAATCACACTCTGTCTTTGTCCATCTATCATTGCCCACCTGAGCCTTGGAAAAATAGTTCAGGGACCCAAATTAATGTAATATTGACCTAGTCTTACGATCCAAAGCAAAAGAACACCAACTGCACCTTGACCTGGTCAAGGTTATGGTTCCCCAACTGGGCCTTGGGACAGCAGTTAAGTTAAAAGAAGCAAGTAACTTTCTATTCCCTGGCTGCATTTGGCCAAACCCTACTTAAGAGTTATAATAGCAAGGTAAAAGAAGGAATTAATCTTCTCTCTCTTGGCTCCATGTCATTCTTCACTTGTGTGTCTTCCAGACACATGTAATGGTGATGCCTAATTTCTACCAACACATGAACCACTGCCCATATTGGGGTTCTGGCTTCAGGTTAAATTAGAAAGACTGGGCATCTCCTGGCATATCAGCCAGGAGAAGACCTGGAGGTGGGGCTCTGCTGGATGTGTTCTGAGACCAGCAAGGGATGGTGTGGCCAGGGCCGCTGACCTGAGTGTTTCATGCATCGGGAGCCAGTCTGTGTACACATAAGTGAAGGAAGGGGATGCCTCCTTCATACCACAGAAGGGTCACTGTGAGATTTGACTTTCCGCTGTGAGGTTCATCCCATCAGAGCATTCTGAGAGGAGCAATGCCCCCTGGTTTTCTTTCTGAAAGCACATTCGAGTAGCTGAGTTAACCATAAGCCACAGCATGAGAGAAGCTGAGAGCCAAGTCACTGATGTTGGGAAAATCTGGGACCTGACTGAAAGATAGGACAAAGTTGCACTGACTGAAATGAAGGAAGGGTGAAGTTTGGGGCTTGGAAAATGGGATTTTAGACACTCCGTTCTGAGGTGCTGCAGAGGTGAGTTTCGGAG
>PVHY01007994.1:0-64179 GCA_004024945.1 Uropsilus gracilis
TTCCCTCTTTCCCTCTTTCCCTCCCTCCCTCTATCTGTCTGTTTCTCTCTCTCCTTTCTATTTGGAAATAATTTCAAATCTGCAGAAAAGTTGTATGAATACTGTAAAGAATACTCCAATATCCAGATGTCACTCATGATTAACAGTTTGTTTTATCATTGGGAAGTAAGTTGAATCTATCATGGCTCTTTACTGCTGAACTTTTATGTCCATTCCCCAAAACCAAGGCTGTTCTCTTACACTGTAGCTACCAGCACTCATCCTTATTTTGAGCTAATCTGCCACCTGTAGGTCAGTTTTTGATGTCATACAATTCTATATGTTTTAAATTTATTTTCTGTTTTTATGTCCTCCAGGAAAGACTTCAGTCTAGGACCTGGTATTACCCGTTGTCCTGTCTCTTTAGTTTTCGTCACTCTAGACTAGGTTTACAGTCTTTGTCTATTATGACATTGACATTTTTGAAGAGGACAGTGCTCCTCCTGCTCTTTGTAATTGAATGTTCCACCTTTGGGCTTCCTCGTGGTGAGAGTCAGGTTGTGCTTCCCTGGCCAGGATGGTGTGCACGATGTTCTTCTCAGGGTGCCACACCTAGAGAATCCCCTCCCTGGTGATGTTGGTTTTGTCCCTTCAGTCAAAGGGATACCCAGTACTCCCATTATATACCCCTTGTACTAATACCCAGTACTGATACCCAGTACTCCTGTTATATACCGCTTGTTTTAATAATCCAACTGTAGGGACACTTTTTCAGACCAGGGAAATATCTTGTTCACAGACATAATTACCCCTAGAGTCAGTATCCAATGATGATTCTTAACATCTGCCTTCTGAAGCATTTTTAGTGCTGAGGAATTCACGTAATTCTTGCAGATACTTAGTCACTCGCAACAAGAAGCCACAACTTCTCAAACCAAACTGTGATTTTAAATGGACCACATTCACCTCCTGTGTGCTTAAGGTGTGAGGAAAGGATACTGAGCGTGGAGTTTGCCCACCCAGTTGAGTTTAGTTCTGATACCACCACACTGTTGTCCTCTGATGGTCAAAAAGCTGTGGTCCTCTGATGGTCAAAAAGCTTCCTCTTTTTGTTGTGCCATATGCTCCACTTCTGGCAAGTGGGGTCAATTAACCTGGCATATATGAAAATGCGGGAAGCTGTGAAATAGTATTTAAGTGTGAAGAAGAGGGCATAAAGCTTATGGTCATTAAGTAGCTACAGTAGGTCTTGTGTTTCCACCGGTTTTATTATCTTGTGAGGTGAATGCTTGCCTAGACCCATTTTGTTTGAAACTAAGAATGAGCAGGAGTCCTGAAACTTGAATAAGGTCAGTTTGGTTGATCAGACCGTGAGTGCCTACTATTTGTCTACTCCTTAGTGAGGGAGGAAGGTAACAGAGGTGAAGAGAACAGTCTTATCTTCAGGGCACCACAGAGAGAAGACAGTGTTTAAACACATGACAGTGACAAGGAGGTAAGTCTGAACCTTGAGGTCTATGTCATGTTTCATTTCTTCAGCCGAAGAACATTTAGAGGGTACCTAATAGTTTGACAAGAAAGACAGATGAAGACCCTCATGGGATAGAATCTACATCTAGTAGAACCGGAGATAGACAACAAACAAACAAATAAATCTATGAATAAGATTATTTTAGGGAGAAAATAAAAGAAGCTGATGTGTTCCAGAATGTGACGGCCAATCTGGGTCTGTAACCAGGCTTAGAATAATTCCAAGCTCTGTCCTCTTGGTGCTATGCTCTCCTGTTTCTCACATAGGAATTGTCCTGTCACTGTACTTCAAGCTGCGAAACCAAGTCTCTGCAAGTGCCATCAAGGATGGGATCATTTGCTAACTGAAACCAGCCCATCAAGTTTTATTTGCCTCAGCTTTTACCAGAGGATAGAGGGGGACACTGAAATCCAGAATGGCTGTAGGTTTCACCTAGCCTGAAAACGAAGTGGGGTACTCATTCTAAACACAAGTTTATGGAAGAAGATCTGTTTCAATGTGAATTGATCACAGTGAGACATTCTTTGAGTCTTCTTTTCGGCTACACTCTTCCAGTGCTTTTTCCTCTTGAATGATGACAGTTAAGTTTTCTTATCCATTTTAAGATGTAATTCTTAATCAGAATAAATTGAGAAAATGAATAGGAGAAATTCAGATGAGGGGGGAAAATTGTCAAAATCGTCCTTTTGAAAAATGTATTTTGTTCAACTATTTTGTTCTTTAGAGTAATCAAATAGATCTATTAGGCTTCAGAAAGCCAAAAAAGCTAAATATTGAGAAAGAGCTGTCCAAACTGAAAACCTAAGTTCATCCATTCTTGTTAATTACCGGTGATAATACAAGAATCTAATGTGTGTCTTGAGTGCAAATGGGGTCAAGTAGAACTACAAAGCAATATAATATTCTCCCAGGAAATATTCATATCTGATCAACTGTACCAAGTTTGAAAAATAACCTTAAGAATGGTAAAATTGGTCCTAGACTGGGCATGGTGGTGCATGCCTGTAGGTGGCAGCCTAGGAAGCCATGGTTGGGGCCAGGGGTTGCGGTTCGAATCCCACTGGGAGCACATAGCAAGACCTAGTCCTAAAAAAATAGCTGAGCATGGTGGTGCGTGCCTGTAATCCCAGCTACCTGGGAGGCTGAGGCTGGGGATTGCTTGAGTCTGTGGTTCCCTGGGCAAAAATAGCAAGATCTAGTCTCCAAAAAGGAAAAAAAAAAAAAGGTAAAATTGATCCTGTTGGGATAATGGGGTTCAGAACTCTTCCAAGTTGATAAATCTGCATTTTTGTTAGTGATAGTATCTATTTGTTTTGCTCTTTATAACAAAAGTTGAACCATAAGACCTGGAAACCTGAGAGGCTCTTTAGTTCCTCCAAGTCAGTCAATTCTCTGTCCAAAGTGGACTCATGTGTCCAGCTGTTCTCTTTAGAAAAAGGCATTCTTATAATTCATGCAGGTTATGAAAATTCAGCCCATTTTTTTCCTAAACCCATTCTGGAAAATGTAAATACTAGGAAACAATTGCTAATCCGTATCAGAGTTCAAATCCTATACTCTGTCACAAACTGTATTTTATTTAATGCTCCTATCAGTATAATAAGGAACACTCTGTGTTCCTCAACTACAGAAGAAGACAGTAAGCTTCAGTATTTGGCAAGATCCCCGACTCGTAAGTGGTCATGCTGGGATGTGGAATCTAAATCCATCTGACTCCAAAGCTGATTTCCTGTCCAGCATACAACACCTTGCTTTCCCTTTCTCACACACCCCAGTCTTAACCTATTGAAAATCCTCACTGCTTTAGTTTGTCCTTTGACCATGCCATTCTCTGCCACTTCTTGTCACCTCTGCAGCCACTACTCTCACCAGAGCCACTGTGCTCGCTTGCCCTCGGCATTTTGTGGTATCTTCCTGTCTCATCTCTCTGCTCCAGTCCTTGCCTGGAGCCCCTACAGCCTGCTCTGGCAGTCAGAGTGATCTCTTTAAAGCACAACCAGGTCATCCTACTTACTGAAAAGTTCTCCTGTGGCATTTTATCTTTCACAGTCAAGTCTAAGTTCTGATGAACCACTGTGTTCTGCTTTAAAAAAACCCACATTACCTCACACCCCTGCAATTTCTCAGCTGTTGAGCAGTTCCTCAAACCTTCCAGTATAGATTCCCACCTCAGGCCCTTTGCACTTGCTGTTCTTTCAGTCTAGAAAACCCTTTACCCAGACCTTTGATTAAACTTGCCATTCAGATCTTCCCTTAGAAGTCACCAGATCTGAGAGGCCTTTCTGGACTGAGAAAGCAGAAACAGCCTTCATCACCTCAGCTCTTTAAGGCCTGCCTTGCAGCACTGGGCATCTGTCTTCGCATTACACCCTGACATAGCATGGTAGAGTTCCTGTTCTGAATCAAGCCTGAATCAACATGGTAGAGTTCCTGTTCTGAATCACTAAATTGCTTTGTGATGAACAGATACCTAAGCAGACTATTTCAATGGTTCACAAAAATGTCACTGTTACCTCCAGGGGTTTTTCTTTTTTTAGCAGACTGAGCAAGGGCAAAACATCAACAACTTTATTTTATGGCCTAGTTAATTATTTTCAGTTTGGGGTTCCAAATCGAAGACCAGAACATATGCCCTCGTCTATCGCTGTCAAGGTGCTGGTCGTCTCCCAGCTGGCAGTGCTCATCCATCACCACACACTGTTGAGCTTCAGCAACTTGTACAATTTGTTCTGCCCCAGATATCCACTATAAAAGTACAGGTATCTTTGTGGATCTGTTCACTTGGATGTTTCCCTAAATAAGCAGGAAAATGGAGTAATGATTGTTTATGAGGTTTTAACTATTTAAGGATATACCTAAGTGCCATCATGACCCATCAAGTTATGTCTTCACACAACATGAAATCCTCCTTTTAAGATTCTGTGCATGAGACTGGATCTGTAAGTTTGTCTTTGTTCAGATGATCTTGCTTACACTCCAGAATGCATAAAATTGTAGTTGAAGCTCTTATATTACATTGTTGACTTTCTGGTATAATTAATTTTCTGGACGGTAATAGGGAATGTGACGTGTTATATGCTTCAGTGCTATCTGTACAAAGGGTTCTGCTGTCATTCCTCTCAATACATCATCTTTGTGCCCCTGTTTGTGCACTGGCAATATACCGGAGATTTAGGACCTGATGGTTGAGACTGTCCAGTGATTGAATTTAGTTTCTGTTCCACTTAACTGTCCTTCTGCTCACAATGCTTCACACATTTCTAGTATTTGAATCATATGAACAAACTATGCATGTGCAACTCTCTGAAAACATCATGTTCTCATGTGTCTCCTTTTCTTTGCTCTTTACTGTCGCCATTACCCAAAATATTCTCCCGTTTATTTACCTCAGAGTTATTTCATCTCTGAGTGCTTTCTATCTTAGTCCATGTTTACCTCTTTGATTTTAAATCAAAGTGGATATAAATACCCTCTCTAGATCAGAATTTATACCTCTGAGTTGGAAAAATACACTCTAAGTTGACATTCCCAGGAATTCTTGTCTTGTTCCTACCTCTGGAGTCTAGAGGTGCACTCCATTAGCTGGAGGCGCCAATGGAATGATGAGCTGACTTGTGGCGCCATCAAGTGGTCTAGCCAGGCAATACGACTGAATTCTTTTAGGAGACCAAAATAACCCAATTTAGGCCTTAACCTCTTGAGGGGAGGTGGGAGGACTTGGTGTAATTATATAACTGAGAGGTATGATTATCAGACCATCTTTAGCTTGAAAAGCTCAAAGATTTACAGTACCTTTAGTAGGCTTACAGATGGAAATTTTTTTTATCTTCACTTTTCGTAACCAAGAAAAACCAAAGCATAGAGATGTAAGGTGGTTTGCTTGTGCTCTTTCATCCCCTGGGACCAGAGTGTAGGCATCCACTCTCTTTTGCCCTATGTGACACTTAGCTTTACTAGGATAACAAATTTTTCTTCATTGCCTGTTGCCACAATCCTTAAAGTCTGTATTTTATACTATGTCATATATGTCTGACCTCTCTGGTTTGCGCACTCATATACTGTATCCTCAAAGCCATGTGATTAAAAGATTAAGAACCCTTAGAGGAAAAAAAATATGCTCACTAAATAAGGAGTAAGTGTACGGTAATAATGCTAATAAATTCTCAAGAGCCAAAGCTATCTACTCTAAGCTGGGGGACGCCAGTTTACTTAATGTGGGTTTGTGATTGCAGGGATGGGATAGTGACGGTGGTTGTGCCCTCGAGGTCTTAGGTCTTAACGTAGGGAAGATGCATTGTCCTCCTAGCCTCATACTTAGGAGTAGGAAAAATACACATGGAAACACTCAAAGAGCATGAAAACAATGCTCTAGCTCTCAGCACAAAGGGGACCCTCATTTGGAACACATCTCAGTTTCAGTTCTATTTCCAGTGTTTGATTTTGTACCCACCAAGTGTTGGGAAAACTCACTTTAATAGATACATCATTGTAATTTATGCTCATTCCTTTCATACTTGTCTTGTAAATGGGGTACATTCACTCTTTAGGGGACCACATACCCAGGTTGTTTCAAACTAGAAAAGGAGCCTTTTCTATCAGAACTCAGGACTCATAGTCATGGGGTTTCCTTCTACTCTGTGATGTACTTTATCTAAAACAGCTAGCATAGGCAATAAAGGATCTAACAGTGATCAGTTTTCTCTAAAAGCTGATGTCCAAGTTTGTCATCCTCCACAGGTCCTGTGGAGTATATCTTAGTTCCCCAAGCTAGTTCTGTCTACTGTTCTGTCTCCCTACGGGCACTTGAGGATGGGAGAATAAAGGGTGGGGGAGAGGCTATCTTAATTGCAAAATGGCTGAAACTGAGCAGCAGAATAAGGAACTAGGGAAAAAGAATGGGGACCCATGACTGAGAAAGTGAAAGTGAAATGTTTCTTTCAGAGGAGCCAGAGTTGATGGAACAGACTTTATTTCCTCACCAATTTGAAGAAAATTGGTAATTCTCTTTAGGAGGATTTAAAGTGTCTCAGATCTGCTACATGTGGGTTCCAGGGCAGTTTTCAGTTGCGTCCGAGTAGAAAGAGTGTCCCTCCTGAATATATTGCTCTCCAGATATGTTTCCCGGTCTTCTTTTTAAAGATGCAAAGATCTGCTTATCAGTACTTACTTTATCCCCAGATTCTGTTTTGGCAATTGATCAGTTAATATTTATTTTATTCTCTTGTGTGTCTGTCTCGCAGACTGTGGAGAACTGCTTTTCTTCGCAAGATCCAAACTCTAGATTTCATCAGAAGACTTCTGCACTCAGCAATCAGGTGTCCCTGAATTCTGAGTTTGTGGCCTTCCTAGTGACATATTTCTTTTGGGGTTGTTGCCTTTCTAGAGTGTCTTGCCATTCTACGTCGCTACGAAGCTGGCCAAGATCCGAAAGCCGACTTTGGATAAACCTTCTTCAGACACGTTCGTGAAAGCTGCAGTCAAAACCGTGGGCCTGCAGTCCAGAACCAATGGCTATCTGATCCATTCTCTTCTGGTATGTGGGTCTCTATGTTCCAAATCAGTGCTTTGGCTTGGGTTTTCTTTCTCATTGATTCACAAAATGCCATGGCATAGGATAGCATGTCTACATTACCTAGACTAGGCATTTATAGTTTATGTTGAACTGTACTCTCAAAAGACTTTAAAAACTCCTTTTCTGTAAATAAAACAGCAAGATAAAAAAAAAAGTAAAACATGAAATGATATGCTTCAACTTAACTCAAATGGTTGGCTGCAATTATATTATCTCTCTCTTTTTATTTTTATTTCCCTTTCTCTCTAGGGCTGGATGATGTCCTTGATGCCTTCTTGGATGTATTACAACATGGTCATGTCTATAAACAAGTCCATACGGGCTCGCTCGCTGAAGAAATCCAAGAAGAACTAAGCGCGGGTAAAGCACTAAACTCAGTGACTTGACCAGGTGTTCCAGCCTCCGCGTGGCCTCTGCTGAGCTTCACCCATCTCCAAAGTCTGTGTGGTCATTTTAATAGTTACTAATAAGGCTAATGTTGTAATCATTGGGAGGAAAGCAGAAGTTGCTTTCCAGAGTTCTCGCTGATATTCTGGATACTACTAGGAGTTACTTTGGAGCTCAATACTAAACGCTTGTAGCAGATGAATATAGAACAAATAACAAGAACAACTTATGGGATGGAACACGATTATAACAAATCACAGAATGATTGGAAATAATGCCCAGCAATTTCCCCTGATCCAAAATGCCAATGATGATTATTGTATTTTCTTTTGTGCTTTAAAAAGTTATGCCCAGCTACTTGTTTTTTACACTTGGTGGGAGCTGAAATGAATAGAATCGCTATGGCGGATGCACTGCAGTTTGCATGGTTCTTTGACAGGATTTTTTTCTTTTATAAGTATGTCCCAGTGTGTACATTTATTTGCCATTCTTCTTTCTCACGGTAGCTAGTAACATAAAAATAATTAGTTACTTTTGACATATGAAGCCCACTCAGCTAGGCTTTCCCTTAGTACATATTTCCTCTTCGTTGACATGTATAGAAACATTGAAAGCTGTGTACTATGGCTCATAAAGGTGAATGGACCAGATGTTCATAGAGATGGGATCAGGGTTTTGTAGGAAACCCTGACACAGAAAACTGGCTTTGGTGTTCTTTCGTTTCTGTACCAGTGTGGTTCACACATGTGATAACAGGCTATTCCTCCAACAGAAATGCTATTTGAGAAGTGATATTATATTTTTACATCAGTACCTCCTTACATGTATCGATTTAATTGGTCTTAATAAAGATGATTTAACTATGGTACGCATTGAAAATATATTTCTTTGTGGCTTGAAATTAAGACTTTATACTGGCTTATTATAGATGAAGACTTTTATACTGCTATATAACTTGTTTGGGGAAATTACCAAGAAATAATGCAGTGTTGTAAAACATAAGGCAGGTCTTTACCTAGGTTGGGGTTTCCAGGCTCTGAGGTTAAACCGCCACTAAGTTGGGGGGGATGGGGTGGGAGGATGAATTTTGTTGCTAAAAGCCTTAATTTTGTCAGCTAGGCACAGAAAACCAGAAAAATCCAAATTACCATCTGTGAACATCACTATATAAATACAAGCTCATTTAGCACCCCCAGAAGTAGGAAGAACATAATTCAGAAGAAAGAATTGTCACAAATTGGATTATTGCCCATTTGTCCCATTTTTGTGGTAGAAATGTTGACATCACAGTGATGTGGGCAGGTTTTTTTTTGTTTTTTGTCTTTTGCCTTCACACATTGGTTGGTTGATTGTTGTAATGGTGGCTTTTAGGGAGAAAGCGGTAGGAATTGCTTTATAAATGTACACAATACTTTTATCCCAGTTAGAAAATAATTGTATCTGGCTAGGAGATCCCTAAGCAGTCTCAGTTCTGAGCTCTGGCTCTGGCTTGTTCAACATGGCAAGTAACCTTTTGAACTTGACACTCAAGGTTGACAATGATGATCTGGAAACCTGTGTTTCCTGGCACGTGAAAAGAAAAACTATACAAAACGAGAAACTCCTATACTCCAAGCCTTCAAAATACCGAAGCATAACTTTTAGACACAAAGTTTGTATTGACTTGACTTTACAGTCTAATATTTGCTAAGTAAGGAAGCCAAAAGTGGATAATACAGGAAGCCAAAGAGTGGACAACAGTGCTAATTATTTATGATTATTGTTTATTTATGTAGAACAGTTCAACTCATGACATAGAAAGTCAGCTTTTAATTTATTATTCTTTCATTGTCCTTTCCAGTGAAATAGCATGGACATAGCAGGAGAGGGGTTGCCTGCCACACATGATGTATACCATTCTGATTGGTCTTTGTGCCAGTCTCACACGCATTGGGAATAAATCATTGTTAAAGATGGGCTTATTGAGCTCCATTCCCTCAAATGTGATCATACTCTAGAGAGATGACTTCTGAGTTCTTTTTTTGACATTTATCACATCAAACTAGGATAGAATTGAACGTTCCGTGACAGGAACATCCATGGCAATGGCAATGCCAAGGGAACTGATTCAGGGTGAAAAAAATGTATTGTGAAAATACCTTGTGAGAATAAGATGCGCATATGCAGTGCTGTCATTTCTTAGGTCAGCTGATACCAAAAATTACCTAGATTCTGCTGCTTCCCTATGGTCATTTACCAATGTTGCACAAAATTTCTTGAAAACTAGGAAAGGCTTAAAGATGCTTTTATGACATTCATTCCAGTGTTTTTAGATTACCATATTCATGTCACTCATCATGCAAAACTTGTAAATGTGACAAGTTAAACTTCCTTGTGGAGATGTAATTCAGTTGAGATTTACATGAAGACATCTAGAAATGGACCACTTTGTCTAGTGTGGGCCCAAATACATTGGATGAGAAAACTGTGATGAATGGCATATTACAGCTTTACAACTTTGTCCACTCTCCTGTGACCTATGTCATTGTAGAGCAAGAAATATGGGTGGTACGAATAGAAATCCTAAACCGGTATAAGGTAAGATCATCTCCCCTGTTCAGTTTCCAGACATCTGTGTGCATGTATTGAGTGCCAGTTGTGTCATTTACTCTTCTGGGTGCCAGTGAAGCAAGAATGAACAAAGCAGACAAAAATTCTTGTCCTATAGGAGCTTACCTTTGATTGGGATTGGGGAGCAGATGAGGGACACAGATAATAAAAGGAATACCAAGAGTAACATGTTAGTGCTAAGGGGAAGCAGAGTAAGGAGGATGGGGAATTGATGTGTGTCAGGCTGAGAGTGGGAAGCTTGTGGTATTTAAATAAGGTGTCAGTGGACCTGAGAGATGTTTGAACAGTCTTCAGTGAGCCTTTCAGTTACCTGAAGAAAGGGCATTCCAGGTAGAACAGCCTGTGCAATGCATCTGAGGAGAAGGCATACCTGTTCTAAGGACAGGAAGTGTAGTGCATATTGAGGTGTAAGTTGATGATGCCGAAGATTTCCTAGAACTTGCTTCATTTTGTTATGACTCTCTTATATTAAATTGCCTATCCATTCTTGGTTCTGTGTCACTACCTTTACATAATGCTGAATTCAGTTGGCTGTTATTTGGAGTTTTTAAATCTACATTTAGGAAGTTGGCTTGCAGTCTTAGAATTGTCTGGTTTTGATATTAAGGTATAACTTTGTTAAATGAACTAGGGAGGATTGTCTTTTCTCGAAGAATCTGTAAAGTCTTGAAATAATCTTTACTTTGAAATTGTAAAACCATCTAGTGTGAGTGTGTTTATGGGAAGATTTTACAATTACTAACTGGTTAAGCTAACAACTGAGTAATAAATGCTCACATGCAGTGAAGCTATTCAGTGTTTCTGTTTTTCTCTTGTATCAGTTTTGAAAAAACAAGATTTTTCTAAGCATTTATTCATACATTTTCCCCCAAATACATTAGCCTAAAGTTACAAGTAACTGCCTTCCTTTTCAAACCTCTCCTGACTTTGTACTTATTGTAGCCTTTCTTAATATTGCTTGTATATCACTTCCTTTTCCTTGACTATTTTGCCGTAAGTTTGGATGTTTTTTTAAAATAACTAATTTTTGAATATATTGATTTGCTCTGCTACTTTTGTTTTCCTACTTTCTGGGGCTTTATGCTGTTATTTTCTATTTTGTAAATTGGATAACTTCATGTTTATTACTTTTTATATGTTTACATAAATATGTAACACTCTGAGTTTAATTATCTTTTGCTATATCTTATAATGTATGTATGTGTATATATGAATGTATATTTACTCAATACCAGTACTTAAAAATTAGGATTATTATTTCTTTGATCTATAAGGTATTTAGAGAAAAAAATTTAAAGGCACAAATTTAAGGTTTTATAACAACAACAACAAAACTTGTACAAGTGTAATCTATACACTCAAGGAAATAGCAGAAAACCCAAAATTGAGGGTTAGTCTACCAATTAAGCAGTCTAAATTTGTCAAAAACATCAAATTAAAATGGACTCAAGAAATATGATATGTGAATGTAATGCATGATCTTGGAATCCTGGGGAAATTTTTTTTTTTTTGCTATAAAGGATATTTTTGAAACAGTTGGTGAGATTTAAGTATGGTCTATTGATTAGATGATAGAAATGTATCAGTGTTAATTTCCTTAGTACCTAATCATTGTACTGTGATTACTTAAGTTTATATTTTAGAAAATACACTAGCGTATTTAGGGATAATGGGACATGATATATGCAATTTAATCTCAAGGTTCATTTAAAAATTGTACAGAAAATTGTGAAACAAACTGTTAATATGTGGTGAGGGGTATATGAGAATTGAGGTGAAGGGTATATGAGAATTCTTTGTACTGTTTTTGTAAACTTGTCAATCTGGTATTTCAAAATTAAAAGTCAAAATCTTGTTACTTACAGATAACTGCAGTGGGGTCAGAACATGTGAGTGTGCTGTAGCTTGGGCAGTGATATCTTACCTCTACCTCATTTTGCCTTCTGAAAAATAGTAGTCTACACCTGACAGTTTGTTGTGAGCATAAGTTGAATATTTTTAAAGTCCTAAAACTCTACCCTGGCACAAAGTTGGAGAGAGACAGATGTAGTTGGCTGAATAATGGTCATAAAGACATTGGGCTAATCTTCTTATCCTATAAATGTTACCTCATGGGGGAAAAGGGTCTTTGCAGATGTAAGTTAGGAAACTAAGATTTTCTTAGATTATCCAGATGGGTTCCAGATACAATCACAAGTATCCCTAAGAGAGACGCAGAGAAAGATTATATACAGAGGAGATGTGTAATGATGGAGACATGCCACAAGCTAAGGAAGCCAGCAGCCACCAGGAGGTGGAAAAGGCCAAGAATGGGTTCTTCCCCAGAGGTTCAGGAGGATGTGTGTTACTGGCAACATTTTGATTTGGTCTAGAAACCGATTTTGGATTTCTTGAGTCAAACTTTTGTGTTAAACCACTAAGTTTGTGGTGAAGTAGCCATAGGAAACCAATACAGATGTAAACTTCCTATCGGTACCTATTAGAAATTTTTTGAAACTATGTCTAGGTATGGCCAATTTATTTAAGTACCATGTGTTTTTATGAACATTTATATTTCTGTGTACATGACCATTGGGTCACACTTGCTAATGTCTGATCAAATCTTCCATATTGTTAATAGCTTTTGTCTACTTGACTCAATGCACTAGTCTCAGGCTTAGTTCCTATAGTGATTCCAGGACTTACCTGTTCCTGGTGCAGCTTTTGGCATTTTCCCCAAGAGGCAACCACTGGTATCTCTCTGTTCAGTACTTCTAGTATTGATTTGTTTCCTAAAATGTTTTTCCCTTTTGGATTGCTTTATTCTCTGCCCTTCAAGAGATAATTTACTTCTTGTGAATTCAATCTTGCATTAAAAGGTAGAGGGTCGCAGTCATTTTAGAGGCATTTGGGTAATTATGTTCCTTCTAGGTAAGGCTTCTGTCTATATGGTAGAGTAACAAAATAAGATTTTTGCATAGAGGATACGTACAACTTCCAGCTAGCATGCACAGGGACACATGTGACCACGTCTGATTTATCTGGAATCTGGTACTTGTTTTCAGCTGTACTGCCAGGAACTTCCACCAAACTTTCCATTTGTTCCCCCTCTCTGTGCTTCAGTATGGATATTTTCTATTGACTTCAAGAGAAAGACGAACAGACTATTTTAGAGCAGCCTTAGGTGGGCACTGAATAGGAGGCGCTCCTGTCTGGAGTTGGGAGGCATGCGCTCTCCTTCAACATATTTTTAATAGTTGGCAGAGATTTGAAAGACTCCATACAGTCATGCTGCAGGGCTGGCAGGTTCCTATCCTACCCTCCTTCAAGCTGGGAACTGCCAAACCTTTGGCAGGGAGGCATGGGCTGGGAATTTCTCTAAGCGGCACTTCGCTGAGCGCTATTAGCAGGATGCACCATTATTTTGCTTGGATTGGATCTTCTCAGGAATTCAGCAGCAGGCGCACATGATGGAAATGGAGAACGTTTGGCAAGAGTTTGGTGTGAAAATTGGCTACTGAAAATAAGCTGCAGTGTGAGGCTCCCTCAAAATGATTTATAAGCGCTACCAGCACTTAAAAGTATCTCTCAGTTTTGCCATTCAGGGGGTAACGGTGGAGTGGAAGAGTGACCACCTGGAGAAAGCAGGCAGTTGGAAAAGTCAGAAAACTCTTGCAGGTTCTTGCAAAATGAACAGGGCATGCTGAAAAGTACAAATTGCTAGACTTGGCCCCAGGCCACTAACACAGAATCCTGTTGTGAGGCCTGGAATCTCTTGACTTTTACAAACATCTCCTAGGGACTGAGGCAGGTGATATTCCAACCCTAATGCTGGTTACCGGTAGAGGCAAAGCAGCCAAAACAGTCACACCTGAAACTTGAGGACCCAAATCGGGCAAACCAATTAGTTTAAGGCTAACTGTGGGGCCAGTCCCTAGCTTGCTCTCCCAAACCCCAGTATCACTATTACAAATATCAGATCTCAAATAGGATAAAGAAACTCTTAACACAAAGCAGGAAAAAAATAAGTATTGCTCATAATAGGTTTGACCTACAATGGGAAAAGGAAAACTAGGACTACACAAAGCAGAGGTCGGGAGACGCCGTGGTCTCTAGGCAGGCACACGGCTGGCAGCACTCCTGAGGAGCAGGAAGGACAAATCTACACTACTCTTCAAGTCATCTGCTCCAGATGTGGGTTTTCGAGCGAAGCACCAGTCTCGCTGCCACAGGAGGCTCAGGGTGACAGGTGTTTTGAGATTGTTGGTATCCTCTGGGTCCAAGCAGATCCCCTGTTTCAACTTTTGGGATTCCCACTCCTTCCCAATCTATGCCTTACTGATCGAATCGCAGCTCGGCTCCCAGAGATGTCAAACACAGCTGGCCACCGTGCATTGCAGAGCCTGTGGTAAGGAACACCCTGGAATCAGGAAGCGCCCCTTCCCCATCTCTTGTCCTTCTAGTACCCTCTACTGATGAAGCTTAACACCATTTCAAATGGCAAGGGAGAAATGTTCCAGTAATACAAAGCAGGGCAGTAAAGGATGCTCTTGGAACTGACAGTCAGTGGGCTGGTAATTAGTAACAAATCTCACTTCAATTCCTTTTCATGGTCTCCACCACCCCCCTTGATAACACAAATAATGCAAATAGAAATTAAACCAGGAATCAAGACCTATGAAGAATGACTTTCCATTATTCATAGTCATGGGCATATGGGGGGACCCACCATCTCAGTTGCTTATGACTGACCTTGGGTTCTAGAGACCCTCCCACCCCCATTCCCAGACAAACTGAAACGACCTGTCACCCTGCATGCATCTCATAGGTTTTCGATTTCTATGCCTCAGAATCACCTTAAGCACTTGGTTAAAATGCAGGTGATCCTGTTTAAAAATGCAGTTATTTTGGATGCAAACTGGCTATGGATCGATTTTTGAGAAACATTCTCCTCGAAGGCTGAAGAGATGTGAATCATTACTTTTAGGGACTCAACTCTTCAATTTACAGACTCCTCCATTTGTTCCTGTTCCAAAACCATAATCATTGAAAAGAAATGACATCCCATTCGAAGATACAGCCAAAGTTCCAGAAACAAAAAAAGATACTGGCAAATTATTAGTTGAGGGTGGAGGGGAGGAGATTATAAATTATAGTGTAGCCATACCACTTTTCTGTTTCAGTTACAGGATAAATCGTTTTTCCTTCAATGTCATAAAGTGTAACAGGGAAGAATGGATGCTGTGGAAATTAGATTCAATAGTAACAATACAGGTATACTAAACTTTCTGCAGTTGATCAGTATATATACTACATATAAACCTATGGTGTAAAGAGCTGCAGTGCTATGCTTTGATTAATCTCAGAATAATTTGCACAAATTAGTTGATTCAGCGCTACTTTTCCTATTTTCCACACTGTAGATACGTGGTTTAACCTGGTAACCTTATACTGTTATTGAGCACTGGAATAAAGAGAATGCTTCTATTAATTATTTATTGAAGTTCTATTGTATTCCGGGCATCACACTAAATTCTCTAACCACACATCTCATTTTATCCTCCCAAAAGGAGATATACCCGTTTTATCAAGAATCTGAATACCTGCCCTAGGTTATAAACCTAGTAAATAATAGCATCTGGACTGAAATACAAGTCTGTTCGCTCAAAACAAAATCTGCTTAGTACTGGAGAAGTCATAACAGCTAAGAGTTGGACCCAAATCCTGTTGTAAATGCTAGAATTGGGTAAGCACAATGGGAACATAGAGGAGGGGCGTCTTAGACTCCAAAGCTTCCAGAATTCAATATTCTTGCTCCCCAAACCTCTCTTTCACCAGCCCCGCTGAGAGTCGCCCTTTCCCTCCAAGAGAAGCAGATTTTGGCGTTCGGACGTCATTGAAGCACTGTGGGGGTAAGGAAGGGGGTGTCATCCAGAAGGATTCAGTCTAGGAAACACGTCTCATTCCCCACCTTCGCCGTATACTGGCCGCTCACGGGGTTATACCGCACCCTCAACCCCTGTGCTCGCACCCAAACCCCTCTCTTCCTGGCGTGCAACTTCAGCGACCCGGCCCTCGCCGCACGCGGAATGCGGAGCTGCCCGGACTCCAAGAGGTGGCGCCGGAAGTGACGTCAGTGGCGCGTGACGCTACAGGAAGTTACTGACGCCGGGCCCGTGGTTGGGAGTTGTCGGAGTCGGTGCGCCGCTGTTAAAGTTCCCCTGACCTCGGGTTTCGGGAAAGATCCGGGGCTGGGGAATCAGCTCTGGGATTGTTTGGATTTGAGTCAGCGCGCCTGGCTTCCTGGCAGGTGCGACTCTGACTTCCTGCTGGGTGTCCTGGGGTGAGGGTACGGGGACCGCCCCTGAGATTCCTTCGCGGTCAACCTCTGGCCGCCTGGAAAAGAGTGGTCTAAAGTAGGGACCATGGGGAATCCTTATTGAGGAATATACCCTCTCGCCTGCAAGGATCGTTTAATCTGCACTTGGCGGTGAGGAAGGAGAGAGGTATTGGCTCCCTTGTTCACAGAGGAAGAAAGCGAGACTCAGCAAGGCGAAGTCAGTTACTACAGGTCATGCCTCCGGCAAGTGACAGATCGAGATTCATAGCGCGTGGTGGCGCCAGTTTTGGCTCTTTGCACTGTAGCGGGGTTCTCACGTTTTATGTGAGCAAGGAATCCCGAGGTGGAGGGTAGGGTTAGCTAGCAAAGTTGTGGGATTCCCTAAATTCAGCAGATCTAGATTGGTCGTCTTGAATCTGTGGTATCTGTAGCTGTTTCCTGGCGAAGACTATATTGCTCCCATGTGCAAAGAGAAAGGAGGGCATGTCATAGCCCCCCCTGCCCACTAAAGCTTACTGTGCTCTCAAGGTTTTAAGTGTCAAACTAGGGCATCCTCTACAAATCGTATAAGACTGGAGAACTGGGATTTGTTTCCGCCAACTTTGGGAGCACATAGCTACCCTCCTCACCTCTCCATCTATTAAATAAGAATAATTATCTTCTTATAGTCTGGGGAATTTGTTAAAGATTCCCAGCTGCGGATCAGCTCTAATGAGTCAGAGGGTCTGATTGTGAGACCTGGGAATCTAAGGGGGTGGGAGCTACACAAGACTTTATAGAGCTTGCTACCTTTGAAACCCTGAAATGTGAAGTTTTTCATAAATATACCCGGAAAGATTGGACTGTAGGTGCAGAACGTGTGGTCTGAATCCACTTTTGTTTTTTCATAGTTCTGCATGTTTTTGTTTTTGCTGTAGGCTAGATTTCATTGGCAAAAGTGGCAAATTAATATTACTGGCCTGTATGAGGTGGATTTTTTAAATGGGCTGAAGACTAGAATGTAATGCAATTTAAATATTAGTCTGCCTACTACTGATTTTCTGAATTACCTTGGGAGATCACTTTGGCTGTGGTTCTCATTCATAGCTACTTACCACCATCTCTTACAGTGCTTGATTTGATACAAGCACCTGTAGTCATCTTAAATCAGAAGTGCTGGAGGCAGAGCATGAGTATTTTAAACAGGCTTTCAAAGAAGTTTGATGCAGGCAGTGATAGTAGAATATGGAAATAGTCTTGGAAACTGACCTTAGCTTGTTTCTCAATATCTATGTATATGCGGGGATGTTATACTTTCTTACTGTTCTGCTCTCCTGGACTAGTAAGAGTAATGTGGTTTATGGAAGACCCTGGTTTTAGAATTTCTTAATGTGCATTGCCTTGTGAAGAAGCAAATGTTCTATAAGATCAATATTAAAACCAGCAACCCCAAGTGACTTAGTAGACTCTTTGATTGTGCTGCTATGATGCTCTAAGTTGATTTTTTGGTAAAAGGTGTAGTTGGTATTGAGTCATTGCTTCTGTCTCAGTGAATAATTACATCCTGATAGGCCAAGCTCTCACAACCCCAACTAAAAACCCCCTCTTTTCGTTTAAACAGGTAATCATCGTGTGGTTGGAATCAGGAATGAAGTCTTTTGAACGCTAAGAGCAGAAACCGCTTTGGTCAACATGGAGGACAAAAGGCAGCGAGCCAGAGTGCAGGGCGCCTGGGCTGGCCCTGCCAAGAGCCAAGCCATTCCTCAGCCAGGCAAGAACCAGCAGGGAATGATGGGGGCGGGAGGAAGGGAAGGGGAGATGGGGGGGTTGTTATAACAGATTTCAGTTGATGTAAAAGAATGATTTTAAAATGTCACTGGTAGTTTATTGGTTTTGTTGACATGTGCTAAGAATTAATCTTAAGTGTTCCTCATGTTTAGTCACTATTCTGAAACTTTTCAGTATGTCTGTTCAGATGTTTGGACTTTGTTAATTAATGCATTGCCGTTATGTAGATCACCTCCAGGTGGATTTTGTTCTTGCTCAGTGGAAGGCAGGTGAGAGCAGATTCCTCTGCCTTGAGTGTGTTCTCTCTCTTGCTTCAGCTACCACTGCTAAGAGTCACCTCCACCAGAAGCCTGGTCAGACCTGGATGAACAAGGATCCTCATCTGTCTGACAGACAGTTTGTATTCAGAGAACCCCAGCAGGTAGATTCTTGCTTCTTACACCTTCAAACAGTGAAACAGTGATTGCTTACAAAAGCTGTATTCACATAGCTTTGACCGATTCTCAAGTAATGACTAAATAAATCACTGACAAAAAGAGTGAAAGAACTGATATAATGAAATGTGAGGCATCAGTTTCTTAATATGTCTGAGAATTCTTTATTGTCGGCCCCAATTTATAGGCATATGATGTAATTCGCATTTTTGGCTAGCAGTCTATACCATGATAAGAGATAATCTTTCTAAGCAGCCCTAAGCTAGGCCAAAGATTGTATTGGAGACCTCAGTTCTGATGGTTCTAAAACCTTCAGTGCTGTTGCTACAAATGTCCTTAGAACTGGACTGAAATTTAATCTGCCTCAATGCCTGGTTGTTTAGCTTCCCCTCCCCAACCAGATAAAAATGAAAGAAACAGTAAAAATTGTTTTTAGAAACACAGAAAAAGACACCTAGAAATCAGGCATCTTACTGTGTAGTAATGATTACATAAATAATCATTAAAATACTATAGTATGTCTTCTACTTTCACAGATCTCTTAGAAAGGGGATTTTTCCAGAGTTTCTGGCAGCTGGGAAAATGAATTAATTCTAAGTGATTTGGTTTTTTACTGCTCACTAGTAACTGATATTTTTCTGAAAAAAATTAGAAACAAGGAAGGGTTTCTAGTGGAATAGTTAGAGCCTGTAATAAAAAAGGTGGTTGTTTTAGACTAGATTTGTTTTACCCAGAAATGAGAGGGTAAGGTAATAAGTAATAAGTATCTTATTCTGCAAATAAGAACACCCCCTCCCTCCCCCACCGCCACCCCGTGCCCAGAAGATTAGGAATCATTCCAAAAGTAAGATCTTCTTGTCTTCTTGCAGGTAGTACGAAGAGCTCCTGAGCCTCGAATAATTGAGTAAGTAATTGGCTGCCTTCCTGTAACTGTGCCACAGTGAAATGGAGAGCCCAGGATTTTTCCTGCATCCTGATTTTTCCATCTGGAAGAGATAACAGCCCAATTAGTGTCTTAATTTTAGACTGGGACATTCCTATCTCAGGTGTTTTTGAAGTAGGTCTTTTGAGAAACCTTTTCGAATTTGCTGAGGATGTGGAAAATGCAGCAAGAGAGCTGTCCATAAAAATTTGACTCTGGTATAGATTTCCTGACCCTGTTTCCCTAATATAGAGACCAACAGCAAGCTACAGAATCTCCCAGCTAAAAGCAGCAGGGCATTTTTCCTGATTTACTGAAGCATGGCTCTTTCACTAGCAGTGTTTATGAAAGCTATGGTATTATGTCTATGTTACTCCCCATGAACAGTCTGGTATGCTGTTTGGTTTGTAAGGTGACTTGTATATCTTCAAAAATTTCAAAACTAATGCAAATAACATCATACTCTCAAGGAGATGGTATGGTTGTGGCCTTATCACCAGTTATCTAACTGACCCATCGGTAAGTTGTCCTTTCTTTGCACTCTAGTTTCCTGGTCTGTAATATGAAGGGTTAAACTGCATGTTCATTGACAGCCCAGTCTAGTTACTCTAACAGTCTTCATCTGTCCTACAAATACCTGTGTGGTAGTTCCTCCATTGGTGATAAAGAAAATAAACAAAACCATGAAACCCATTACAAGGTACAGATGGACCACAGGCTGAAGAAATGGCCAATTGTAAATTTGTGAATTAGAGCAAAGTGACAACTCATTCCTCCTTGACTCTGGGGTTTGTTCATTCTGTCATTCTGGTTATCTAAAGCTAGCTATACCCAAATTTTTTTTTTTTAAATAGCCAGAAATGTCACTCACATTTGCAGTGAGCTAGTTTGTAAATGTGACCCAAAATAGATTGCATTAAAGCATTCACTCTTGGGGATACTTGAAAGGCAACTCATGTAGAAAAGTGATGAATATCTATGCCAATAACTGCTGGTCTGGGTTGACGTCTGACCCAGCCAGAGCTCGTGAGCTACCAGCTGACATGGCAGAGGGCCATGTGAAAACTGCCCTTTTATATTATTCTCTAGAATTTACCTCTTTCTGAGAAGGATCGACACAGTTTCCTTTTTTCTTACTAAATTTTATTTGTTTACCATTGATTTACATTGCTATCTAAATTTAGGGGTACCTTTTCACCTGTTTATAGTTCACCTCACAAAAGTTCTGGCACCCTTCTCACTGTTAGACTGTGACCCTCTGAGCCTTCCCTGAACCCCCATAACCACTGGATTTTTTCCACAGTGTAAGAAACTATCTGGTTATTGTCTTTTACTTTCTGGCTTATTTTACTCAGCATAATCGCCTTTGATTCTACCCATACTTTCTTAAGAAGCAGGGTATCTTTTTTAATAGCCAAAGAGTACGCAGTCATCTGTTGGATGGCTGTTTAGGTGGTTTCTGTTTTCATTGTCAGTAATGCTGTTATCCACATAGGGCTGCACAAATCATTGAACTAGCATTTTCATATTCTACGGCTAAATACCTAGCAGATGTATTGCTAGGTCATAGGTATTTCTGCCTTTAGATTTTTAAGGAATCTCTCTAGTATTTTATGTAGAGGTTGCACCAATTTACATTCTCACCAGCAGCGAATCAGTTCCTTTTCTGCCACACCCTCACCAACACATGCTGTTTTCAGTCTCATATAGGCCTTTCTCACACTGTGAGATGAGATTTCCTTGTGGTTTTGATTTACATTTCCCTATGTAATAACTAAGTTGAGCATTTTTTTATGCACCCCATAGTCAGTTGTAGATCTTATTTGAAGAAGGGACACAGCTTTCTTGATAAAGAAACCTGTCTAGTCTGGGTCATTTTTCTCTCCGTGACCTCACTACCCTGCACATATGTAGTGTTTTTTGTACTTCTGCATATATAATTAAATTCAGTAAGGTTATTTTGCCCATCTACTCTGTGCTACACACTGGAAAATGGTGTAATGACCCATTCCTTGTTCCTTGGAAGTCCATGCTAGCACACAAGTAAACATGCAATCAGCTAAGTAAATTGTAATGCTGTATATCATGAAACAGTGGGCTTGAGGTAAGGTCTAAGAGGAGAATGTTTTGAAGCCTGAATTAGAATTTTCCACTAGCCCAAAGATGGGGGTTGGTTGGACCTGCTGGTTGGGGGAGGCTTTCCAGTATGTAGAGAGGAATGAGGTTGAGACATGGTATATTCAGGAGATCCCAAGCACTGATTGTTGCTGGAGGATGATGAGGTGGTGTTAGTGAAGGACATGGAGCTGGGTCCTTGCATACAGCGCTGGAAAGCTGATGGGGGACCATGGAAGAATTTAAATCAGGAAGACCCTCATTAGATGTCTGTCTGTGACAGCATAGAAGCTCAGAGCCCTTGGTGTACTTGCTGCCCATTAAATACATCCCTCTTCCAGAGTATCCAAAAGGTGCTTTTTTGGGTTCTTCTTTGTGTGACAGATTCCTGGACTTTATCTACCTGTGTACATTATGGGTGAAGTAGAGAGAGGCAGAATCAGAGTTTATTTTATCCCATTGTCTCTTGTCAGGATTCTTCTACTGCCATTAAGCCCCTCATCTCAGTGTTAGAAGGAGGTGGGAGTATCCTTCCTTCATCACACCCCTCTGTGTTAAATGTTTTTGGAGAGTTAGGGCTTTGAGGACTCTGAGGTACAGCCCTTCCATGGTAAGAGGTGCATTCTTTTGTCTGATACTGACACGTCTGTTTTCCTTGTTTTCTTTAGCAAAGAGGGTGTGTATGAAATCAGCCTGTCACCCACAGGTGTATCTCGGTAAGTGAATCTTCACCAGCAAGTGATTATAGTTATCGAATTATTATAATTATCGAATTATAAGCACTTACAATATTCTGCTCCCTTCCTTGAGAATAGGAAGTGTTTGTCCCTTAATTCTTAGGGAGCTGGGATTTCATATCTCCTTTCATGTAGCACTTCAAAACATTTCCACAGCCTCTCTATCAGATACAACTACTGCTTCAGGTTTTCAAATGAAAAACTTAGGGAGGTCTAGGGAGACTGAGTACTTTTTCTTAGTGCCACAGAGTAAGTTAATTTTAAGAATTGAGTCCAGCTTTGACCTCTGTGCTGGGGGTATTATGTTATTATATTACATTATATATAGTACTATTATATTACTGCGTTAATTATATAGAGAATATATACTAAGTCATATGTGTGGGTGAATTTCAGTTAAGTTAAAAGCATGTACTACTTAGGTTGTATTAGGCATTGTTTCATGGATGTTTTGAAAGCTTTAATTTAATATATGAGTTTACTAATTTTCATTATATAATGAGACAGTTTATTAGAACTTGAAGTATCTATATGAATTGCTTAGAAAGAACTTCTGTTAAACTTGGAAGACTAATTATTCCTAGTCACTGCCATTTTTATAACCTTTTTTGTAACCTGCTTTAAAGCAAGTTTAACAGTCACATAGCTACATCATCTTAGTCACATCTCACTGCTAACCAGATTTGACTTCAGGTAAGCTTTGACTTTCAAAAACTCACAGGCACTTTCAGTGTGTGAAGACTTGTTTCCATGGAGGCAGTTGGGAGAATGAATGGAATTTCAAAACATTTCTTGAGAAAGACTTTTCAAAATAATTCTGAACTGCCTTGGCATTGTTGAAATAAGCATGTATCCAGTGAGAAATGGAGCCTCGATTGGCTCTGTTTATTTTGAGACAGTCCTGTGATCTGACTTTCCTTGCAGCTGGCATGGTCTCGGAAGACTCTCTGTCATTAATGCAACAAGGGTCAGGCATTTTATTAGTTGTTCTACGTGTTCCTCGCTGTGAGGTAGAATCATCTTCATGTTACTGATGAGAAAACTAAGATTCAGAGAGGTAGAGACACTTGCCCCAAGTTTTACAGCTTCTCAGTGCTGGGACAGTGTTTGACCCATGTCTATAAAAGGCATCATTATTCCCTTTTTCCTTCTTTACCTCTTTTGTTTGTCTTAACATAAAAGGAGTTTATTTTACACCTAGAGCATCGTGACCTAGTGATACAGTTTCTCCTGCTGTGGGAGGCGTGGCAAAGATGATTTCATCTACCCATAAAAGGAAGCATCCAGATTAACTTACTCTGCTAATGTTAGAATCTGACCCCCCTTTTTGGTTTTAATAAGGGTTCTTTCTCTTTCAAGGGTGTGTTTGTATCCCGGCTTTGTTGACTTAAAAGAAGCCGACTGGGCATTGAAACAGCTTAGTCAAGATGTTCCCTGGGCACAAAGGACCGGCATCAGAGAGGGTAAGTAAACCTTTTAGATGGCAGTTGTTGGCTCCAGGTGTCCCTTTCCGGAGTATTTCCTAATAAGTTCACTGCTTTCACCACAGCCAGTCTTAAAGAGAGATTCAAAACCTAACTGACGCTTAGAGATGAGTAGGAATGGGCCAGTCAGAGGGGAAGGGATTTCAGGCCAAAGAAAGAGCAGAGAGAACATGGCAGGAATCTGGAGTTTAAGGATCAAAGGAAGTTTGGCTTGGCTAACTGGAGTTGATCTGCTTATCTCCCTTAGTGTTTATAAACTGCTTTGACTAAGTTCAGATGATGACAACTTTCTACTTTCTTCATAGAAACTTCTTGTGTTCTCTTTTCTGACCCTGTTTGGCATACATTCTTTCACAGGTGCTTGATACTGATGTTTTATTATCATTTTGGTTTCACTAGCCAGGACCCAATCTCTTAGCTCTGGCATCTATACTCTCCTGAAATTGGAAAGATGAGCTTATTAGAACCTGCTCCCCCTGGGCTTCCACAAGCTCGGTAGCTGCTATGCCAGAAACGGCCACTGGAGGGTGTCTGTGTCCCACCATAGAATTTCCTTCATGTGACTTGGAGTGGATTTAAATTTTTTGTAAGGAGGCTGTGTGTATACTGACTTCATTTTTGTCACTCATACATAGAACATACATACATAGAACATACATACATAGGAATCACCTTTCTCAGGGTAACCAACCTCCCAACTCAACAGCAGTTTCTACAGCAGGACTTTTTGTGAGGAATTGACTTTGTTGGCTTTATCATTCAAAGCAATTGTTAATTTTAAGCAAATTGTAGTTAAGTAAATTTTCAGTCCTCAGTTTTTTGATCTGTGAAAGGGAGTTAATAGTTCCTATCTTATAAGATTATTGTGCTACTTGATGAGATAAAGCACAATACTTAACAGAATACCTGATATGTAGTAAACCTTCAGTCACATAGCTGTCATAATCCATTATTGTTGAGGTGGTTGATACTTTGGCAAAATATCATGGGATAAATTCCTCTCTAAATAAACTGTACATCAAAAACTTGAACTGGCATCAGCTACATGCTGTGGTTGGTCAGAGCACTTTTTTCTTTGTTTAGAATCAGAAGGCTGCCGGGCACGGTGGCTCGTGCTTGTAAGCTTCAGCCTATGAAGCGGCCGGGGCTAGGGATCGCAGTTCGAGTCCCGCCTGGGGCCCGTAGTGAGACCTAGTTCCAAAAAATAGCTGGGTGTGGTGGCGTGCGCCTGTAATCCCAGCTACCTGGGAAGCTGAGGCTGGGGATTGCTTGAGTCTGTGGTACCATGGGCAACGGGAGCCTGCGGTTCCACGGGCAAAAATAGCGAGACCTAGTCTCAAAAAAAAAAAAAAAAATAGAATCAGAAGGCTTGTACAATGTTGTACACATAGGCAAGCAAGTGACTTTGTTTTTCACATAGATATTGATGCTACAGATCCCTACTTACAAGGGCTTAGACTCTGTACCTTGTATTTTACACCTCCCTGATGGGAACCCCACCCTTCTGCAGTGTGACACCTTCACTCTTGCTTCTGTCACCGTATGCATAGACACTTCAGTCAGCCTCAGAACTTTTGTTCATACTCTTCCCACCAGCCTGCTCCCTCTTGTTGTCTTTTTGTACCTTTTACCCTTTCTCCTCCTGAAGTCCTGTATCCTCAGGGAATAGCTGTGGGACCCTTGTAAAAGCCCTTCCCTGCTTTTCTTTGTGTTTCTCACAGCTGCTTGCACATTGCAAGGCATAGTGCTGGCACTCGGTGCCATCAAGCCTTAAACAGCACCACGCCATTTCAAAGGCCCTGTATTTTCTTTCTTAGATGTAACTTACCAGCAACCAAGACTTACAGCATGGTATGGAGAACTTCCTTACACTTACTCAAGAATCACTATGGAACCAAATCCTCACGTATGTTGCAATATCATTGTTGGTTTGGACTGTAGATTATATACTTTAAATGTAGAGTACTATAAAATAACACATTGCTTTAAGAGCTGCATGAAGTTTCCTAATTAGAATAATGACTCTCTGATGCAAACACTGAGTGTTCATACTTATCATCCTTGATGTTCTTTTTATCCATAGATGAGCTTCGAGAATAAGAAACTAGAATTAGAATAACTGGAAACAGGGTTTCAGGAGATCGAACTGTTTCTCGTCCTAATCCACTCCTTCCCCAAGCTTGTGACGTAGCCCTTCTGTGTACACCCTGGCTCTGCCATGGGGCCACAACCTTCTGACTGACCAGTGAGGTCAGAATGTTTCTTCCCATTTCTTGAACTCTTGCCAATGTGGAGAAATTCGCTGTTTTTCTTGTTCACTTTATATTCATTTCATGGTTGCAGTAATCAGGCTTTCAACTTAGCATTATTTTGGCTTGTCTCTACTCTTTCTTTTGTTTCAAAAAATTTCCATTACAGTAGACAAAGATATTTTAGTATATAAATTAAGCTTGTCAGAGGATGGAGTTAAAGTTCAAAAAATAGCTGCCTGTTTAAACAGTTCCTGGAATCTTGCCTTTGGCAAATAATGTTAAGCTTTATTGAAAGAGACTTTGAAGAACATGGAGTTTTGCTTATGGCACTGAGGTAAACATAAATGTGGCACACTTTAGAATTCCTAGTAATTTGTACTCGTAAACTACTGCTTTACTAAAATGCTTAGGAGGTAAATTGTTGGGAGTTGGGGGGTGGGGAGACCTGGCCTTTCACATAAGGAGATAGCTATGTGTTTTGGTTCTATGCTTGCATCCAAAATGTGACCTGGGGAAGTGTTGAAACCCTTTCAGTCAGGTTCATTTGAAACCCTGCAGAGAATTGCAGCAGGCTGATCCAGCATAGCCTACTGGCCATGTTTCTGTGAGAATCATTGTCCTTCTCATCAGAAGGCAAAGCAGAGTAGCTGGGGATTAAACAGGCTATGGGGAAGAAATGCTCTCATTTTTTCTGGTTAATCTCTTAGAACAGGAGTCTCCAGCCTTGATCTCATTGCCAATTTGAGCAGGTTGTCCTCTGCCGTTGCCCTCTCCTGCACAGTATAGGGTGTTTAGCTGTGTCCATGACGTCCACCTGCTAGGTGCCCAAAGTACTCACCCCTCACCCAGCTGTGACAACAAAATATGACCTCAGACACTGTCAAAATCTATAGGGGAGGAAAATTGCTCCCCCTTATTCCCCCAGGGCAACCCCCTTGCAACAAAGGGGAGGTTGCAAGATCTGCTGGGTAGAGTGGCCTCTTGTGCTCTGGGAACACTTTGATACTCTTCAAAAGAATTTTTTTTTTTTTTTACAAACCTTTTCTTATAATTAATATGTGCGTGTTACTGAAAATTTTGAAACTGCAAGTAAGTGTGAAGAACAGTAATATTAAAATTTTGGAGAATTCTTCTGATGGCTTGGCTCCAGTCTTTTTAAATTTTAGGCAAATATATAGAAGACTTTTTCTATAAAAATAGAAATTCTGTCTGTTACATTTCATGTAATGAGCACATTAACATGTGTTAGCATCATTAAATACTGTGCTACAATGTCACATTTAGCAGCTGCATAGAGTATTCCATAATCCATGGGGCTGTAATGTGTTCAGGTAAGGAACACTTGTGTTGAATGTTGAGGCTGTGAAATGAAAATGCTTTAATTTGAATTTGGCTGCTTCCTAAGTCCTTGTTTACTGCTACTAGCGTAGTTTACATACCACCTTGTACAAACTCAAAAGATGTCCTATTCTCAGATTTTTTTTCAAAGGTAGGTCATTAATGTGTGTCTGTGTTGGGGGTGCTGTTGAATTTTAAAATTATTATTGCCTCAAGCTTAATAGCCCATAGCACAGACGCAGATTCGGTCATAGGTTATTCAGCTTCCTTTAATTCTCTTAATCTTTGTTCAGCCAGATTCTGACATGAGCCCCAGCAATGCGAGTAAAAGAGCGCATTGACTGGCCGGGAGACGTGCCAGTCTGACTTCTCCTTCTCCTACTGTACTCTCAGAGGCACCCCTGCGGCACATGGGGCTCTATAGAGCACTGTTTGAAGTTTACTGAATAGGTCCTTTTACTTCTGTGGTTCATATTTTCTCATACTCTTTGCTGCAAATGTCTTTTAAGGATAGAATGTCTTCACTGAACAAAGATGACGCTGAATTTTAATTTAGACGTTCAGTTCTGAGGGATCTGTATATAGAGTATTGGTTGGAGAGTCTAAATTAATCCTCCAGTTCATTATCCCTTTTTTCTCCTTACTTCATCACCAAAAATAACCTAGAAAAAAATTTATATCACCGTGCTCAGTCCCTAAGCAAGTCAGGGAAGTGCTAATTAGCTTCTCAGTCACACTGGAGGAAAGCTACCTTCCTCTGGCAGTCTTGTTTTCCTTGTTAAATGTTTAATTCTAGCATCTGGTCTTTATGATCAGATGAAGTTGAGCTTATAGCTATGAAATAAATAGAAGATTCAGCTTGTTAGTATTGTTATGAAATTTCACTTTGAAATTTATTCTCTTGAACATAGGTTAGTTTAATAACATTTCTGTTTTCTTGATCTGAGTTTTAATTGTTCTTGTTTATTTTTTAAAAATCTATGCTTCAAGTGTAAAACAAGTATCTATATTAAGGAGTCCCAGCTTTTCGCATGACTTCCACAACACAGCAGAGCTGAACAGTCACCACATGGCAACCCTGCCTATTTAACTGACAGCAGCCGTGAGGCAGACTTAGTGATGACGTGGTTCTTCCTTTCCTGGGCATCCATTCCTTTACTACCGGACATAGAATATGGGCTTTGCAGAGGTTCTAACAAGGAGAGTTTTTTAAAAATATCATTGTGGATCCCTGGAGTCGGGGTGGGGATGGGGGGCATGAAGTTCATTTTGGGAGTTTACAAGTCAGTCCTATTTTTGTAATTTACAAAGACTGTGTGCCGCTTCCCTGTATTTAATTTGCAGCAATGGTCCAAAAATAATGGTCAATAAAACTGCTGGCACCTGGGCAGGAATCAGAGCATCGTCACCAGACCCTATTAATAACTGCACCCACGTGCACTTGCAGCTTAACAAAAATGCCAATTTCACTGCAGAATGTTCTTGATTGGTGCAGTGAATATTACCAGTTCCATCACATCAGGATTGTTGAGCAAGCGTCTTTACTAGCTTGCTTGATGAAATGGGGCGAAGACTTCAAGTGCTCCTGCAAACTGGGTCACAGTGCTTGTCGAGGAAGGACACGTGTGGTTTTTGTCACTGTCGTCTCAGCCAGCCAGCTTTTTCATAAGCCATTTTTGCTTCAAGGAACAACTGGCAGAAAAAACTGTAGTTATTCAGATGAGTTTTGGTGGTCACTTTCTCATGAGTGAAACGAGTGTCACATCAAGGAAAACAATGAACAGAATTTGCTACAAATGATAAAAGTGGAATTTTCAAGCAAGAGTTAGAGAATTTTGAAAAAACTCACCCCCCTGCTCTGAGTCTGACCAGTATCTTTGATGAGATGGGTGGGAATGTTAGTGGATTTGATCTTTTTTTACTGTTATATAATGAAATGTATCAACAGTTAGAAGAGCACCAGAACTCAGAGAACCAAGATTCCCAAGTGACCAACGCTGGAAAGTTGCAGACTTAAGCAAGTTGAGAGGGTCCACTGGTGGTGTGAACTGCACCAGTGAATCTAAACATAAGAGAATACAGAGCATGTTGCTAGGCTTCTAGGTTCCACACTGCAACTAACCTTTTAGAAATCAGAACCTGCTCTGTTTCGATTCTTTATTAAAGGAGAATATAATATTGGGGAAAGTTGTAAAAAGATTCCTCCCATTTCTAACTACATTTTGTGTGAAACAAGAAGAATTCCTATCCTTCAACAAAAACAGCCTAGAGTATCTGACAGAATGCAGAAGCAGCGAGGACCATTCACTCTCTCCGTTTCAGCTGTCCATTAAAGAGATTCAGCTTGTCACCAATTTGTTTGTATTGGAAAATGAGCTAGTTTTGCATAAGCATTTATGTTAACAGTAATAAGTGTATTTTCTAAGTGAATCTAGTAGAAATATTTTTCGGTTGTAACTTATAATATGGTAAGTATTGCAGCTTTAATCCATGTAAAGTTGCCTGGGGAGTTTAATAAGTGTTAATAGTGGAAAGTTGGAGAACCACTATCCTAAGGGAAGCTCTGCAAAGCCCCGGAGATTTCTTGGAGGGAAAACCAAATTCTAAGAAGGACCATTACAGACTTTGCTGATGGTAGGTCAGAGGTCATTACTTCTATATTATATGTGGCCCACAGTGAGTTCCAAATACAAACTGCATGGGTGAACTGGGTACCCCAGAGGCAGAGCTGTAACATCTGACTCTCCTCTAGGTCACTCACTGCCTGTATGCTTAGTCAGACCATGTCATGATCCCATTCTGTAGCTGGTTTTCCCCTCCAGGTCTGTTTTCAGGAAGTTAACAGCTGTGGAAATATTTAACGTCCTTTCTAAAAAGCACTTGTGCCATGATAAAATGGGAATGGAATGAACAGCAGGCCACCGGCAGAAAAGTTGTCTTGCTCCTCAGACTTGTCTGTCTCTGCTAACTTCCTGGCCTTGATATACAACATGGCGCTCCTACCCACCTCCACCACTCACCAAGGGGTCTGCCCTGAATATAGTCCTGATAAGCCACTGCTTGGTGAGGCTTCTTTATTTGATAAGGAGTGGATGACATGGGTAGATCACTCTGTGCTGCACCATAATGAAATGGCAGAGACCAAAATAGAATGGCGATCAAACTAGCCTCTTTGCCTCTCTGTCTATGGCCTGGCGAGGGGCCTGTGCTTTCCATGCCCTTATCTGTAACTTGGCTGATTTGTGCTTGCTTTTTTCCCATGTGGCTGCCACCTTGGATCTTATGTACCCGTTGGCTCCCTCTCTCGGCTTGTGGATTGCAGTGGCATCCTGTGCTGTGCACCCTAAAGAACCAAATTGAAGAGAACACAGGCCACACCTTCAACTCCCTGCTCTGCAATCTTTACCGCAACGAGAAGGACAGTGTGGACTGGCACAGTGACGATGAGCCCTCGCTCGGCAGATGCCCTGTCATCGCCTCGCTCAGTTTTGGTGCCACACGTACTTTTGAGATGAGAAAGAAGCCCCCACCAGTGAGTGTTTTGTTTTTGTTTTTTTTTCCTAAATGCTCTTCCTACTTCCTTTTCTTTGTGGAAAAAAGAGCTCAAAGCTCCTGTTTTCGGATTTAAAGGCTAGGAGTGTGTGTTTTGTTGATGTCACATTTCAGCTGATTGCTTACTCCATGGTTAACTGTTGATGCCCAGAGTTCCCATTCATTGATGTACTCATCCAGCAGAAATTGCCCTCCATGAGCCAGGTGATGGGGCTCATTGCCATTGGGGCTCATTCCAAAGGGCAGCGTGGGTCTCTGACTGCCTGGAGACAGGATTAGCCAGATCTTACTAATTACTCAGTAACTGGCAGCGTGACAAGTGCTATGAGGGAGGTATAGAAAGGGAAGGCTCACACTGGCAGGGCTAAGAATGGAAAGGAGGAGGTTAAAGGAGGTTAACTTCAGGGACCCTGCATTTCAGTAAGTGTTCCCTGCCTGCATTGCCGTGTTTCTCTGAGGGAACAGCACGCTGCCTTCTTAGAGACAAGTCTGTAACTCAGCGTGGAAGTCCAAGCCTGCTTGTCAGAGGTGGTGGTCTAACTTTAGGAAAAGAAGCAGTGACTAAACCCAGTGTTTAACTTTAGTTTTCCATACAGCTCTTACCTGTATTATATGGATGATGTTTGAGCATTTAAGGCTGTTGATACTTTGAAATCCAAAGAGTAGCCTTTAGAACTAAGACAGATCAGTAGACAGACAGGCAGACACTTAGGAAAGAGCAACCTTTTACTTCGAGGGTTCATGTCTTTTTCTTACCATGGTTCCCAATAATCCAACTAATAACATTAAACCCCGTCTGTGTGGAAAGCCCGCGGGGCTGGGTTCTGCATATGACCTAAGCCAGACTGTGTGATCCTTCGTCAGTGTTCATGTCTGTTCTGCATCACAGGTACTTCACTGAGAATACAGTTGCTAGACTAGGCTGCTTTCCTGACATGCTTGGGTCTCCAAACATGGTATTTGGATATTCTGTTTTACATCCATGCCATTAAGCATTTGTTGGTATAATTTCCATTAATTAGATTTGCTTTGCTTTTGTGCATGGCTCATGTTAGCAGGAGAGGGTCAGTTTCCAGTGATGAGTTGAGCAAACTTGTCCCATCGGTCCTTAAATGGCCATTGCCATTGGCAGTCTCTCATCACCAGGGAGAACCAGCTGAGGCGCAAAGACTGTCCCATCTTTGCCTGTTAGGTCTGCTTATGCTTTTGTACTCGGGCTTCCGCTCAGTTAAATCTCAAGGTGACACATGAAATATCCATCCTTTCCTTGATAAAATTATATGCGTAACAGAAAAACACCATGTGTCTCGTTTTTAAGTTTAGGCCCTCTTTTCAGGCTAGACATCTTGGACACCAGCCTTTGCCAGGTGTCGACCTGGTGAAGCCAGCTCTGCCCTCCCCCCACAGTTACCCTTCTGTTTTCCTGGTCAACAGACCAGTCAGAGCACGGCCCTTGTCATCTTTGCTGTGGTCCCAGCCTCTGGTTCTTTGTAGTTTCTCTCTTTGTTGCCTGGTGCACATGTATGCCACTCCTTTTTCTAGCCTACATTCGCCACCACTTTGTTAAAAGAATTTTGGCCTACTTACTGATTCAAAGCTTAAGATTTTTCAGAGTATACTGTTAGATAATTAGTTTTACTCTACAAGTAGTTTTCAGCTATTAAGCATTGACAGTGCTTCATAGCCTGTTCCCTTTCCCCACCAGGCAGCTGAAGAGAGTTTATTTTCTCCTATAGAAGCATTCCTGGTGACCAAGAGTTGCCTCTTGGTAATAGACTTACCAGTTAATGCATGGATGGAGAGCATAACAACCATGTATCATGTTGTTTCTGTGGGCAACCACTTGGAACAAATTTCTCTGTTTAAGAGGGGACTATTCTTACTGAAGCTCTGTCTTTAAGGCCTCTTGAATTCTATTTTGATACGTAGGAGTAAAAACACTGGCTTTGAAATACTATGTGATACAGTTCTAATTGTCTGCTAGGAGTAGCTGATTTTATTTTATTTTTTTTTTAAATAAAAGCAGTAGATCTAATAAGTAAGAATTTTTGAGAACTTGAAGCAAGGTTGGCTGAGGAAATGCATTTGGAAAGAAATATGAATGTCTGTCAGTACCTCAGATGATTGACGCTGGTAAGTCGCGACCTCCTGCTTAGTCTTAGCTGTGATTAGCTTGGTGTGATGATATAGCTTCTCGATTCTGACTTGTTTGGGATGGGGAAGTTGAATGTTAATGTAGTTGAAATTTTGATCATGCATTAGTGAATTTCAGTTTAAAAATAAATAATTCCCCTCAGAACCTCTAAGTTCCAATATTGGGTAAACCGGGCCCAAGTTTAGACCTTGGTTAAGCCTCCTTCAAGTTTCTTGAATGGATTCCAGAAATCTGAGGCTCCACCAATTTAACTGGAACTGCTGACGCCTTTCGTTGCATTGACAGCCTTGCAAATATGAGCACATCGTCTTTATCTTACTATAACAATCCTTTCTGGAGGACTGGAAGGAAATTGTTATTGCAAATCTGTGTCTACTTTCTAAACTCTGGTGGTAGCTCTGAGAAAATGATTCATGATTCATAGAAGTCAAGGAAAAAGCATAAATTGACAAGTAGAAGTCAGGTTAGTCTTCTATGTGGAATTTTAGGAGTCTGGCTTGCTGAAACCTTGAGGCACCCCTCGTGATGTGCCATTATAGACTGTAATTTTCATGCCTGTCAGTGAGACCTGTACAGTGTGCTGGAGGCTGTGGTTGGAAATTGCACTCAAACTCCAGTTAGTTTTAACCTGTCAGAAGTGAAGCCAAACCTGTTTGACTTGAGTCAAGGTTTCTCATCTGAAGCTAGCATTGAACTCAGGAGATATCCTGCACTTGATTGAAGTGTGCAGTTTTGAGCAGAAAAGCATCTACTTTGAGCCGCTTTCAAAGGAAAATAGTCTTGCTTTTTTTTTTTTTTGCTTTTTTTTTTAAAAAGCATCCAAACTCCTCCACCCTGCAGCAGCTGTTTGCTTTGCAGTCTGGCACCTTAAGCAGCTCTCTGTAGCCACTGATCTTCTGAAAGCTCCCCCAGTTCCACGCCTTGCCTTCCTAACAATTTCTCACTGTGCGCGGTGTTTAGGAGATCTTTGTTTCTAAGCATCAGTGCCCTTTGATTCTGGCACTTGGCTCAGCCAGTTTCATGTGTGCATCATCCCTAGGATTCAGCATGTCACTCCCTTCAGTAACCAATCCTTTGTTCCCGCTGTCTGCTATTCCTGACCTGTCAACTTCTGCACACTCGTTTTGATTTTAGCGTAAATAGCTGTTTCATTTCATCGTGGTGAAGTGTTCCAGGTGCAGTAAACTTATCCAATCTTGCTTTCCCATTCACCTCATCTTATCTTTTGTGAACTTAATTAAAGTCTGAATGAAAGGGACCTCTCTCTCCCCCTGTCCAAAGTTGGGCTAGACTATCTTAGACCAGGAGTAAAGCTTAGCAAGGCTGCAGTGGGTATTTTTTTAGAAATCAAGAACCCTTTTTAGTCTAACAAGCTGGACTCGTTGAGGCTTTCAGTACTACTCGTCCCAAACCCAGTTATACTTTTCAAACTGTGCCATGTCCCTGTTGTAAAGATGAGTCTGGTTCTTTTTCCCAGCTAGCTTTAATTCTATACTGAAAAATAAGCTGGAAGAGGAATTACAAAAGCCATTTGGCAGGCTGCTATTTCTCTGTCGGTTACCATGGAAACAGTGATGGCTGAGTTGGGGGGGGTATTAGATAATAGCAGGAAGTTTGTGATGCTCTAGAGGTTTAGATGCCAAAAGCCTTGTTTCTCAAGCAAATTACCCATGGATCAGCTCTGTCCTTCATGTGCAAATCCTGAAAATGTGAGGGGCTTCTGTCCAAAGTGATTGGGTTGAGACAAGATGGGCGTTTCTCAAACCACTCCTTTTTTAGCACAGTCTGAGGAGTGTGAGCCTTATTCATGTCACTAGACTAGATGGGAGTAGAGCCACTTGTGGGCTACTGATGGTCTTTCTGATGGAAAATACTGATTTTTTTCCAGGACTTCAGGAAACTGAGGAAATTAGAATCCAAAATAATATAGTAATGACTAGCGTAGGGTTGCAAATTGGATAAAGTAGACAGTATAGTATTTCATGGAGTGGTGACTGACCTCCCCTCAGCCAGCCCCCTCTCATGCTACTGTGCCAGCCACTATATTTCTTATGATTCTGTCTTCTGGGCATAGCTTCTCTTCTGAGAAATTTCAAGAAAATACTTGGAATTGTTGGAACCATCGTTTTTAAAAACATACCCTAGTGAAATCTAGAAAATAGAGTTTTGTCTTTTTTTCCTGGCCCTGAAAGCACTTACCTACCTCATTGATGCTTATTTTCTGTAAATGGGGGGTGATAATTGGTACTACTTCTGGGGGTAATAGAAAGATTTCCTCATGAAAGATTCTTTGAAAATTGTTGCAGTAAATCAGTCAATTTCTAAACTGTTACAAGTGATGGGTACCACAGTGACTTTTCAAATGTGGAAACTGTAAAAGGGAATAAATAGCAGTGAAGCAAATTCTAGGATTCCCTCAGCTGAGAATTGCCAATTCATTGAGAGGGGAGACGCTGGGAGGGTAAAATGGCTTATGGAACAGGGGTGGTGCCCCACAGACCAGTATGTGGGGTCATGTAACGATCTATGAGTGAGTGACTATGTATATATTTAAGTGGATGAAGATGAACATCCTGGGAAGACTTGGATCTCTTCAGACTTCAGATCCTTTGGGACCTCGTTTACTTCCTTGGGACCTTGTCTCAGGCTAGAATCCAGGCCCTGACTGCCAGTGGGACCAACTGATATTTGCAAAAAAACTTTTGGTTTTGTATTGACACTGCTAGAGCTTTTACTATTGGGAGAACAGTCTTTCTGTGTGCTGTGATTGGGTATGGAGCCTACTTGCAAGCTAACTTTTAAAAACCTTGTCCTTGTGGTAGAGTTTTCTTAGAAACTATCCCTAACCTTTAGATTGCTTTCCAAGATTCAGGGTCTTTGGCCATTGGAAGCTTTGCAGGTCTTTTTCTTTTGTGGCTATGGACTCCCCTCAGCACTGCTTTCTTGGTCTTCAAAGCATTGACCTTGGCTTCAGCTTTAGGAGGAGCAAAGACTTCCTTCCCTTACTTTCAGCCATCTTGCACAGGATGAGATCATTCAGCTTTGGTCAGGACAGGGAACTAGACCTGCAGAACATAGCAGGGCAAATATCTAGGGGAATTTGTTCATCCCTGAATGGAAGCTCTGAAGGACGCAAAGGATACTGAAACGTTGCAGAAGGGAGTGGTGGAGTGGCAGGGGATCTTGTCTGATCACTGGATGCCCAGGCATGGTTTGGAAGAGTGTTCTGGCTATAATGGATGACTTGAAGCCTGGGGCCAGTTGTACGTCTGGCATGCTGGCATTTGTCTTTGTATAGTCTCAGAAAGGAGAACATTTGTTTCTACTGCAGCGATCTTAAGTGGAAGCTTTTCAAGATTAAGTTGTATTTCTTAGAAATATTATATGGCAAAGAATGGGATACTTTTTCTTTTTTAAAATTATTTATATATAAATTTCACATCTTTGTGATCTCTGGGGTTCACCCCCACACCCTGACCATTCCCACCCTGTCCCACCCACCCCTCAAGTTGTTGTGTACTTCAAGTTGGTTGTTGGCTTGTTTTGATTTTTCTTCATGGCTTTTTGTTTATCTTTCCCATGTCCCATATAGGAGCGAAACCATTTGGTTTTTGTCTTTTTCTTTTTGACTTGTTTCGCTCATATGAATTCTTCTAAGTCTATCCATGTTATCATAAAATCGTCCAATTTGTCATTTTTAATTGATGAGTAATGTTCCATTGTGTATATATACCACATTTTTTTCATCCAGTCATCTGTTTTCGGACATTTTGGTTGCTTCCATGCCCTTGCAATTATAAATAGTGCTGCAATAAACATCTGAGCACAGGTGTCCCTTTTTACCCAAATTGAAGTCTCCTTTGGGTAGATTCCCAAGAGAGCAATTGCAGGGTCATATGGTAGTTCCATTTTCATTAATTTGAGAGTCCTCCACACAGCTTTCCATAGTGGTTGGACCAGTTTACATTCCCACCAACAGTGTAAGAGTGTCCCCTTTTCCACGTCCTTGTCAACACTTGTTGTTGCCCATTTTTTGGATGTGGGCCATTCTTACTGGTGTAAGGTGGTATCTCATTGTGGTTTTGATTTGCATTTTCCTTATTGCTAGTGACATTGAGCAATTTTTCATGTGCCTGTTGGCCATTTTTGTTTCCTCTTTGGAGAAGTTTCTTTTTAGTTCTCCCATTTTATGATTAGGTTTCTTGATTTGCTTTTGTTTAATTGTGTGAGTTCCTTGTAGATCTTAATTATTAAAACCTTATCACTCTTGTGGAGGGTAAAAATTTTTTCAAGAATGGGATCCTTATTATATTAAGTCTTCTGAGTTCAGTTGCACATTCAGTATATCTGGAATGGCTGTAAGTAAATGTAAAGTTGTGATTGTTCTTACCTAAATTCATTAAATTTTCAGCCCCACCACATCTCCAATACTCTGTTGACAACCAGTCTGAACAACAAATGCCATCAGTAGGTCTTTCACTCTGTGCTTCACCTGCTTCTGCCATCTGCAGTACAGGAAAGGCCGACATCCTCATGCCAGCTTGTCTGCAGTGTGAGGTCTTGGGTGGCTCAGAGGGATCCCCCGCTGCAGTGAGCCCTGCTGGGCCTCCTGTCAGTGAGTGAAGCCCGTGTGAGGTCCTGGGGCCTGCATGGCTGAAACTGCTGAATCTGCCCCATACAGGGCAGTTGAGCCACTTACCTTTCCAGAACCTTCCATGCTAAATCAATGCCAAAAACCAGGAGTTAGATAAAACCCAAAGATAAGTATGTGGCAAGTGAGTTTAAAATAATTTTGAAACGATAACCTCAGTGATTTCAAATCTGTGCTTTTCCAGCTAGCCTCTTATTTCTGCAGATCTTATTTCAAAAACAGCTGCTTCTGTTTTTAAATTAATGTGTTTCAGATCGATGCTGAGAATGCCATCATTTAAAATGTGCTTTGGTTTGAGTCAGCAGAGTAACTGTAGAGATGACTTTGTGGGTGCCTAGCTTTTTTTCTCTCTCCATGTATTCTTGTTTCTACATCAGATTTTAAAACTTGATCACCACTGTGAAGGGAAAGCTCAGTGGGTCGGTGCTACAAGAACCAGTGTGCAGTCTGGGTACAGCTGCAGGGTGAGATGGTCCATGAAGCAGTCTAGGAGCCCGGCAGGTACCCAGGGAAAGGCAGCCTGCCAACTGTGAATACAAGCTGACAAGAATTGATTTCAGGGGCCGGGGGCATCATTGGCAGAGTCTTAAGTTCTGTGATCAAACAAGTAAGAAAGGAGCTGTTGATCCCTGGAAGGTTAAGTAACTGCCACACGGGATGGTTTCTACTTATCCTGTTTCTGTCTGCAAAAAAGACCTTGACCATTTATTTCAGATAGCTCCAGAATGACCTGATTCTTGGGCGGGGGAGCCCCCTGTTGTGTCTGTGCCTATTTTGAGACCCTTCGCTTGACCCTGCAGTCATTCCAGCAGCCTGGTTTTTCCCTTGCTGTAGGAGCACAGAATCTGAAGGAGGTTGTCCATGTTTGCAGTTCTCCTTTCCTCACGACTAAGCTCCCTCTTGAAACACCTGCTTCCTAGATACAGCCCCGCCTCTCCACTCACTTTCTGCACCACCACTATGCCAAGCAGCAGCGTGGTGAACCTCTCAGCTGCCATTCATGCTTGTGTGTTGGTGACCAGTGTCAGTCGTCTCTCTGCTGGAAACTCAGCCATTGGGTAGCCACCTTCCTTCTTCCAGCTCAAGATTATCTTTGAGTCTATTTTTGCCTATTTTACTTTTAGATTATAGCTTGCTATAGATTGTTAATGCCTGATAAGTGCATTTCTGGTTTGGTCATCATTATGTCCCTGGCGTTTAATGCTCTGTGAGTGTGTTTGCGGGCATGTGTGTCTGTGTGTGTAAGTCTGTGTTCATGACATAGTAAATGAGTGAGATCTCATTGTTTGATGGCATCAACCATTTCCCTAAAGTGAGATAACTTTTGAATCTCTTTTCTCCAGCTGCACTTTTATGCCAAGTTCCAGTCATCACTTTTTACATGAATATGTGATATTTCCTCTTATAATAGCACATGTGATTTCTAACCTGCTAATGTAAAAGAAGGTGTGTTATTATTCTCTGAGAAAAATCCCACACTTCTTCTTGCTTATAAGTCCATTTATGTCCATGATATTGCTTTTGGTGAGGTTAACAGCAAAGTTTTTCCTGTTATCTTATTTTAATTGTTTTGATTTTCAAATCTTCTCTCTTTCTTGAAGTGTCTGAAACAGTCCCTCTCATACATCTTTATCCCAGTCACTGTTCACCGCATGTGTGAGATGACCATTTAAACCCTGGTGTCCTTAATGCCAGTTTTTGTTCCCTCTGTTCTATCTGATACCCACTTGCCATACATTTCCAGAAAGTTCATTCTCATCTTCTCTCTCTTCCCATGCTCTTTTCTCTTTCCCTTCCATACATATTAGTTGAGCCCCTACTCTGTTAGATACTGTATTCAATTCTGTATATCATATATAGCAGTGACCATGACAAAGATAGCCCTTGTCCTCATGGAGGTCACAGAAGCTAGACAAAACAAAACCAAAATGAACAGAGAAATATTTGAACCTAGTAGGTAGAACTCTGAGTTTGGATTTTATTCTAAGTGCAGTAGCAATAAATGAAGTTGTAACATGATCTGGTTTATATTTTTAAAAGCTCTCTCTGGCTACTGTATGAAGAATAGTTTGAGAAGCTGTAAGAGTAGGAGACTAAATAAGATGGGACTTCAGGGCTGAGTGTGGTGGTGCATGCCTTTAATCCCAGCCTAGGAAGGAAGGCCAAGACTAGGAATTGCTTGAGTCTGCAGGTTTGAGACCTGCCTCAGCAACATAGTGAGACCTAGCCTCAAAAAAATAGCTGGGTGTGGTGGTGCGTGCCTGTAATCCCAGCTACCTGGGAGGCTGATGCTGGGGATGGCCTGAGTCCGCAGGATCCCAGATCTGATCCTGGATCCAGACTACCCCAGGCAACATAGCGAGACCTAGTCTCAAAAAAAAAAAAAAAAAAAAAGGGAAAGAAAATGTGACTTAAGTATTCTCAGAGGGATATGTTGGTTTGGACTAAGTTGGTGGCCTTGGGGAAGAAAAGAAGTACATGAATTTCAAGTATGTTTTTGAGATTGAACCAGTAAAATATATCAGTAGTCTTTGGATGGGAGAGTAAGAATCAGGAGTGATTCCCAGGGGCTGATGGGTGTAGATGCTGTTTACTCAGATGGAGAAGCAGAGACTTTTGTATTGGTTTTGGCCTTCAGGATGATTTGCAGAGGGAGTCAAGAGGTTCTTCTTCTACATGCCAGATTTGAGAGGCCTGAGATCCAGATGACAGGCCTGTACTAGAGGTGTCATTAGGAAATTGTCAGAGTATCATCAACAACAATAAAGTAATAATAAGAAGTATATAGTGCTGATGCCGTGCCTAACTCAGAATCTTCTGAATACCTTATTTTCTATCTTCCAATAATCTTGTGAAGTTGCTACTCTGTTATTCCCATTACACTGAAGAGGTGGTTAAGATGCAGTATTAAATCACTCAACCACTAGGTCCCAGACAGCTTTTTTGTTGAACTGAATTGAAATTAATGATATATAGAAAATGTAAACCTGTCACTCATGTGTAACATCATTCAGGACAAGGGAATAAAGAGGAACAGATCCAAGAATGAGCTCACTGCTTTCATCACGTTGTTTTCCAACTCAAAAGTCTTTATTTGCTCCTCTTGGAACAAAGGATAAAATGTATACTCCTTATGCAGACTGTCAAATCGTCACCCAGTCTATGCCCAGCCCACCTAGTTCTCTCAAGTCCCCTGTCTGAGTGTACCACTCTCCTAAATCATCTCTGTTCCTTAGGCATACTCTCCACCTTCTCATCCGCGTAAGTCCTCTCAAAGCTTCAAGGGCTCGCTGCAACCTGGAGGCCTTCTCCAATACCTGCAATGGAAAACTAATAATAGCTGCTGCATGCCTAGTGCATCCTGTGAGCTTGGGGACTAAGGAACAGGTAGTTGGCATCCACTGTGTTTTGTTTGTGCTTTCTTGTGTTTTGTTTCTATGAGCATCTTAGAAAAGGATGGCAACCTTTTTAGACATGTAGTTCATCCAAATGATCAGAAATGACTTAGAAAACAAAATGTCTCGCTGTTGATGGACAACATCATTAATTTGGAAGCCTATTTTGCTTTGGATATTCTTTTATAATTGAAGCGGGGTCATTGAGGTTAAGACTATGATACTTGCTTTCTGCCAGGTGCGGCTGGCCTCGCTGTAGAGCAACTTACAGGCCAGGTAGACATGGCAATGAAAGGAGCCTTGGAGATATCAGCTGCTCTTGAGCTGAAGCTGGTCCTCAGACTTCTTTTGTTTAAATTGTCCTGTATTGCTGGTGGGAATGCAAGCTGGTCCAGCCACTATGGAAAGCTATGTGGAGGACCCTCAAACTACTGAAAAATGGAGTGATCCATTTGATCCAGCAATCCCACTTCTAGGTCTCTACCCAAAGTTTCCAAAAACTCTAATCCAAAAGGACACCTGTAGTTGGATGTGTATTGCAGTACTATTTATAACAGCCAGGATTTGGAAACAACCCAAATGCCCCAACTCAGACATATGGGTCAGAAAGTCGTGGTATATGTACAGGATGGAATATTATTCATCAATCAAAAAAGACAAACATATGTCATGTGCCATAACATGGATGGAGCTGGAGGGAATGATATTAGCGGAAATAAGCCAGAAAGAAAAAGAGAAATACAGGATGTTTTCACTTATATGAAGGATATAGGGAAAACAAACACAAGATGGACAAGAATAATTTGAAACTGTCAACAAAATTGAAGCATAAAGCAAGAGAGGGAGAGGAGGGAAAATTCAGGAGAGGGATGGGCATAAGAGATTAAGATGGTTTGTGGGTGAGAACCTCGGGGTAGACAATGATGTAATATATATGTGTACAATCAAAGAAATTATAAAAAAAATAAGTTGTCCAGTATTTTTGAAGAAATTGAAATGGTTGCCAACGTTTATAACTCAGGCAGTTTTGTATAAAATCCTATTTATCCGTGTCCCTGGAAAACCCTGATAATCAGGCAGTCCTGAGGGAATGATGAACTAGAGCAACCTGAATCCATGCCTGGTTCCCTGTGGCTCCCACTCTCCACTGTCTTGCACATTGCCCATACCCCTTGTTTATACTACTTGCTGGTGTTTGTCTACCTAGCAGTGTAGTTAACGTGCCATATGATTAGGACAAGAAATACTATAGTATTCTAGAAGAATAAGTGGTCACCTTGGAGAGTGCAGTAGAGCAGAGAGAACATATGCTTTAGAGCCAGGCATGTCTAAGCCCTGCCCACCTCCTACTAGCCTTTTGACTGAGAAACATGCATTTCCTCCTATTCCCTTTGCTTCAATACAGCACCAACTCCCACCTCCCTCACTGGCTGGTAGTGAAGAGCAACAGCACGGGTATGTAGTGCCTGAGGCGCTGGCACCTGAGTGGCATACACTATGATTGAGCCTGTTTAAAAAATTTAACTAAACACCATGGTATATAAAAAGCAGCTTTAAAAAGGAAAAAAAAAAAAAAAAGCTGACACTGGGCAGATTAAAGAGTTAAATCTAAAAATGTAAACACTCTTTTCTTAACGGAAAGGAAATGTAGTTGTATATTTAACTTTCCTCAGGATGGGAAAAGACTTTCTAAGCATAAAACCCTGAAGGAGAGCCAAAGAAAGGTCAGTCGCATTGACTCCAAGAACTTTCTAACTATCTACGCTAAACATCATAAACACAGTTCAAAGGCAGCTAGTAGATGAGAAAAATATTTGCAGAAAAGATGACAAAGGGAAAACGTCTTACTATCTGTTGTTGCAGAACAATTAGAAAAATCACTGCCACCCTGTAGAGCAGTGACCAGCATTCCCAGCTGGAGAAATGCAGACAGCAAAGGGCAAAGGGGCAGGTGAAAAGAATGCCGCAGTGGCCTCGTAATTAAAAAATTTTCATTTGATTGATGAGGTGCCATTTTTTCACTAAATTTTTTGCCCCAATCATTGGCAAAATTTAGTATCGGTGACATAACCAGAAGGTAAGTGCTGTCATATTTTCCTGATAGCATTAGAAACTGCCACAACCTTCTGAAGAAAGCAATTTGATAGTACAGGTCAGAGGGCCTGTTCGTTCATAGCCTTGGGTTCAGTAGTTCTATTTTTAATAATACTTCAGAAATACACTCAGAAATACTTCGTATGAGATCCAGTTGCCCTCGCTTTATTGTTGTTGTTAGGGTACTTCGCTGCTCTCTCCTGAGCGCTCACTCCCTCTGTATCCTGAGCGCTGGCACCACGTCTGACAGATCAGGTGGACAGAAAACGTGTGCGTTTACAGAAGGAAAGATCCGTTTCATACAAAGGAATATTCTAAAACATATTATTAAAATAATGTGTATTTCGGATGTAGAAAAACACAATTTAGTGTTAAAATTTAGAGTACATGTTTGTACGTACTCTACAGGAGTCCACAGAGGATAATCCTGGGTGTGTGCTACGTGAATTCCACATAGTAGAATCAGAGATGATTTTCACATTGTCTTGGTCTTTCCTTTGGTTATTCAGTACATATTTAATTATATCTGGACCAGCACTAAGCCTATTTCCAAAAAAGCAAAATGACATTGTCCTGTTACCTTAGAGTTTAGGAGAGGGTTGTTGAAGGCAGATGCTGCACTAGTAATTACAAGTGTGTTTTTAAATCAGTGAGCTTATGTTAAACTATGCTGAAGATTATTTTCAAGCATTGATGGGTGATTGTAATTTTTAAGACACCCTTTGAGGACAAGAAAGGAGGGATTATCTGAGAAGTCTACTTGGATATCATATAATGTGGAGATACCTTACCTCAAAGTATTTAAGTTTCCTGTCTATTGGATGGTTAGTCATGACATAATGATAAATTCATCCAGATGTTTTTCCTAAATAACATTTTTCTAAGGGAAACTCAAATAGCTCTTTTGTTGGTCAGGTGGTGGTGAGACCTATGGAGCTTTGGAAAGCCCTAGATTCCTTAGAAATTATTCAGCCTGCAGGTGAACTTCAGTGGTTGGGGAGGGAGTGAAAATGTTGATCGGGATTAATGAGGTATTTTTTTTCCTTTTCCCATCTATTTCTGAGGTTTTCAAGTATGTGGAAAACCAAAAGCATCAACAGCGAAACCCACCTAAAGACTGAGACTGACCCTCAAATCTTATTTTTCAAGTGGGAACAGGCATGAAAATTTTTATCCTAAGCCATGTTTTTTTTTAAGGGTTTATTTTGTTCAAAGAAAGACCTGAGTAAAAGAGAGTTTACAGAGATGTGTTTTGCTCCCTCAGCTGTGTGCTGTGAGCGTGCTTCTCTAAACAGTCTGGCCGCGCTTCCGCTCTTGCTAGTCCATTTATCACACTGGTGCCGTTATGCACAGCCCCATGAGCACCTCCGGCCTTTTATCTGCTTCCTGAATGGGAGAACATCTTGCGTCTTGGTGAAATGAAATGAAGGGCAACGCGGTGTGTCAGCCTCGAGAAGAAGCCAGTGTTTGTGAGCTGTGTGCTGCCTGGGTGGAATACCTTGCTCACTTTTCTGTGTCTCCTTCTGGAAATTAGGAATGCACTTCTAAACCACGGGTGTTGAAAGGGACAGATAGTAAGCAGCGCCGTCAGGACATCCCGCTCACAGTGGCTGTACTGTTTGGCTGTCTCCTCAGGGCGGCTGCAAGGAGCTCCCTCCTCCGACGAGGGCGCACCCGCTTCTGATTCTTGCTACAACAAGTGGTTATGTCAGATGTAATGTGTTTAAAGCAAGGGATGTGCTCTCAGACCTTGGGAAGCTCAAGACAGTTGTGGGTGTGCTGGACATCACTCCCATCAGTGCCAGGCTCCCATCTTGTGTTGAATTCTCTTTCACAGGCGAGGCCTCTGTCCGCTTCATGTCTTCACATGGAAGTGTCAGTTTTCCTTTTCGATTGGCCATCAGCCCCTCCCCCACAGTGATGTTCTTATCGTTCCAAGAGATCCTCTTCTCGGGTTTGTTTTCAGGTTGTGCTGTTTGCCTTTCCTCTCTGCTTATTTCACTCGCAGGTCCTCGCGTCTGCACTTCGCAGGCGGGCGGAGGCCCTGTGGCACTGTCTGGCTACGAAGACAGCTGTGGTTGCTACTTCTAGCTTTCTTGAACCTTGACCTGAATCAAGGGTCCTTGGGCCTGCTAATCTAAAGAACCATATGTTCCATTCTGATAGCTTTTCTCCAGAAAGACAGGCATTTCCTCTGTCTGCAGTGCTTGTTTCAGGGAGCTACCTTTTGCTTTTCTGAAATGGAGCTGAGCCACAGAAGGACCTGGTCACCTTCCCACTACTTTCTGGTTGCCTGAGGGGTTGGAGGTGAATGTGGTGCTTACTTAATACTAGAAGGGAAACGGCGGCAGATACTTCCGTCACTGAAATGAAAAGTTATTTCAAACATCGCTTCTGTCTCTGTCTGTAGAAGTTGTGACTGTGCTTGACAAAGTCACTGCCAAGGGGTGGGGGCTGGAGCTTCGACTGTTTATGCAAAAGTTCATTATTGTTTTGATTTTCCTGAGGGAAATCACTGTAAACAGTCATGTTCTAAGAAGCACTCCTACGATAATAAACATGAACACAGGATTGCAGTGAAATCAATCCTGTAGTGACCCGGATGTAATCTCCTGTATCGGAAGTGAAGCAGCTGAATAGCTGGAGCTGCCAGAAGGGAGCTAAAGCAACCCGGAAGCTCAAGGCTGCCCCGGCCTCAACCCTTGACATGCATCTCTGTTCTTATGAACAGAGAAGTTTAATGCACCCCTTGTCAGCCTTGCGGAAGAGTGCCACCACCTGTTGCCTGCTTCGTAAGCTCTGTGAGGCTCCGTTATGTACTGGACTTGAGTTGACTGGGTTTTTGGAAGAAAGGGGAAAAGAGTACCCAGGTGTTCAGGAATTAGGATCCTTTTCCCAAGGCTTAAGCAGCCTGTCAGTTTAACAACACTGTTCTTGTCAAACGGATTTCCCTTCTTCGAGAAGATCTTGTTGATTATTCTGGAGAGAAAAAGGATTGTGTCTCCAGAACACCAAAGTAGCCATCGGAAGAGTGTTGGCTGTTCTCAACACAGGCAATTAGAGAATTAGCTAACGTGTGAAAAGGTGGGCAGAACCTATCACAGCACGTCTTGTTTAAAAGCCCATTTTCTCCACACCGACTGCGTCAAAACTCAGAAGAAAGCTAAGGCAGAAGTAAACAGTTCTTGCATAAGTGATTTTTAATTCCCTCCTAGGTCAAGATGGCTTTCCTGCATTTTGGGTGCTGGTAATATTAATCATAGCTAACACTTACTCCATCCTTAGTGTGTGTCAGCGGCCAAGTAATTTACCCACTTGATCTCAGCGAAGTGCCCAGCATCCCTGTGTGACCAGCACAGCCATCATCCCCATTTCATGAGGGAGTAAGTCAAGCACACAGGCCTACAGCCAAACAGCTGCCCAGTGACAGAGCCAGTCAGTCACCGGGTGCAGTCTGGCTGAGTGGCTGTGTCCCTCTCTGTGGCGTCTTAACCTCACAGGCAAATACTCAGTGCCCTGAATTCTGTTTTCTAGGAAGAGCTTGGAGACTACACATATGTGGAAAGAGTGAAGATACCCTTGGATCACGGGACCTTGTTAATCATGGAAGGAGCTACACAAGCTGACTGGCAGGTGAGAACTTGCAAGCAGTTCGGACGTGCTCTCATGTGGAGGCTCTTGCCTGGCTGTTTACAGTTACTCGGTTCCCGTAGTCAACATGGTAAAAAGTACGCTGCTTTTAGTAACAGCAAGAGGCAATGCAGTGACTTCATTTCCATGGAGTTTTGATGCTATTGACAACCAAAATGGACCTCCACAGCCAGGATGTTCAATAGAACTTTCTGTGGTGATGGAAGTACCCACTTAGTTGTGCCACCCACTGCAGTAGCCATTTGACAACTGTAACTGTTGTTCTCTTGCAGCGTGGCCAGTTTTTTTTTGCAGGAACTGAACTTTTAACTTAATTCCCATTAATTGAAGTGATTCAGATTCCCAGTGGTGATCATATTGAACGATAGAGCTGTGCAGCTTAAGCCAGGCTGTGTCTAAGGTATGCAAATCAATCTAAGGATTGATGAGGATGCGTGTGCACTCTCACGTCTTCCTTTGGTCTCAACCATTATATGTTTTCTTAGGAGATGTAGAAAAATGACAAGAGGCTGAGAGGAAGAGCAGCAATTAGGAAAGATGGAAATAGCTCGCCGTGAGACTGCTGGCAGATCGTAAAGAGGACAGGGAGTGGGCGGGTCACTTCAGGAAGGAGACCTCACTCAGGACTTGAAATGCTGATGGTTGCTCATTGAGGGGAGTTAATGTGGAAATATGTTGATGTTGTCATAAGTAGGTTTTAAATCACATTAAGTAAAAATATGTGTTTATTTAGTGTTATTTATATTTCTGTTTAGCATCGAGTGCCCAAAGAGTACCACTCTCGAGACCCGAGAATAAACCTGACCTTTCGAACAGTGTATCCAGACCCTGCAGGGGCGCACTGCTGATGCTTGATCTCAGAGAGGAAATCCAGGCCAAGACTGAGCAAACCTTCCACCGTGAAGAAACTTCCCGAGCAACTGATCCCTCGGTGTGGCTATTTGGAAGATGAGGACAGGATCTGCTTCTCAGCGCAGAGCCCTGTGAAATGACAGCCTGTAGTTCCTATCCATAATATGTTTACTGTGGGAACAGTTATCCCTAATCACATCTGGAAATCACATATTTTCTTGAGTCAAATTAAAAACTGCTGTGGCTGTGCTCACGGATGCTTCTGTCCCACCCTCCTCTGCTTTATTTGAAAAAATATGAATGGACTTAGCCTCTGGGGTAAATCTGCACGTGTTTGTTCCTCGTGACTGAAGTGAAGTGGAGATATAAATATGTGTCAGTGACTCTGGAGCCTTCTGTAGGCAGACAGCTGCTGAAACCCAAACAGAGGTGATTTCACAGCTTCGCCGAGTCGGCCTTGACTCCTCGTGGCCCGGCCTGGGTGCTGTTGTAATGGAAAGCTGGATGCTCCAGGAGCGCTTTGTTTAACCAAGCCTCCGCGCCTGTCACTCTCCCCAGGACACACTAAACAGGTTGCAGACTCTGGGTAAAGAGTGAAGGCAGTATTTTCTAACCTGGCCATCTTCCAGAAGTCATCTGAACACTTGCTGTACCAAAGGAAATGTCCCCGTAGAGGGAGCAGTAACAGTGATGTCACGAGAAGTAGGCTGACACTTCAGCTGAGGAGCAACAAATGCCCGACTGGTGACACCTGTTCCACATAGATTAGTTCCCCTGGGGAATGATCTGAGTCATTTAAACCCAAGGCAGATAGAAGGGAGCGGGCCTTCAGGGAATAGATGGGTTACCTAATCGTTGTCATCACATTAGCTTTCAGAGGCCTTATGAGTAAGGCTTCCTTCTGACTCAGTGTTTTCTTCCACACTGGTTCCCGAGATCGCAGGGTCAGTCCATGATGTCACCAAGGTTCCCAAAACAGAACAGAGTGGCTGCCTCCTATTGCATCATAGAAACATCTGTCTTCTTGACCTCTTGACTGGGAAGTAGGGTGCAGGATGAATTCCAAACTAAGATATGGGAAACCCAAAACAAAGTGGATTCCAGTGGGTGAAAACAGTGGAGAGTGAATTTCCCTTGTTTCCTGTAGGGAAGATAGACGGAGCCTTCTTGCTTTCCTTCTCATTTCCATGCCCGGCTGTGAGATTGACAAACCCCATGGTCAAGCCGAAGTACTAAGGCTGGCCAGACTCCTGCCCAGAACGGGGCCGCAACACTGCCTGGCCAAGTTCCTGTTCTTGACCAGCTCCCTGCTTCTTGCTCCAGCGCCTCCTCCCGTCTCTCCCCTCCACCCCCGCATCCCAGCATTGCTGCACGTGCTTGACTCCTTTCTCTGTGAATACTAACTGCTTAGAAAAGCTGAGCACCACACTAAGCCTTTCTGTGAGGCGGCACAGGTCACCATTAGAAGCAGACCTCTGTTTAACATCTTGCTTTTGTTCCATTAAAACAGCAAAACCTGGCCGGGGTGGTCTGGCCACTTTGCTTTCGCGTTTGATGCTCGACATTGAGAAATGCCGCTCCCATTCCCATAAATGAAAGGCGTGGCAGATGGTTCTGAGTCTGACAGCGCCCCTCCTACTGTGGGGTCATGCTCTCCCCTTGCGTCAGCTGCATCGCCCGTGCCTGCGAGGGACGTGCACTCCTACAGCTGCCAGACCGCGGTCACTTGGGCTCCTCGGTTGATGCAGCTATCTTAGGTGTGTTTCCTGCCGTCAAATGGCAGAGCTGCCATTTTCCCACCATAGAGATAATGCACCTGGATTGCCGAGCAGCTCCTTGCATGGAGGAAGGAACGGCCAGGAGTTCCTGATGCAGGCCGAGGACAGCCATGCTCAGCGGCCGCACCTCCCTGCCGCTGTGCTTCACGGCGCTGGAGTGTCACTCGGAGTTAGGAGCGAAGATCTTTCTTTTTTGCCAATTAGTTGTAAAGCAGAGGATGCATGTATAATTGCTGTTGCCTGAAGGAAAACAGATTGAGGTTTTTTGGTTTTTTTTGTTTTTTTTTTTGAGCTTTCAGTAGCCTGCGCTACTTTTGCACATGCATGCGTGTGTATGCATGTGAGTGTGTGTGACAAGAAACATGTTCCATTATAGAGACAGCACCTAGGTCTCCTCAGGGTTTAGTGATTTAGAACTCAAAATGGCAAAACCAGAGTTCAAAGGCCAAGCCTGTATGCTCTGCTCTCCTCTGCCTGCTCAATTGGGATGGATTAGTCTGGGGGATCCCCGGGGACCCAAGGCTTGGTGTCCCTTCTGCAGCGCTGGTCACCAGGCTCTCCCTGACCCCACTGACATTCCTGAGCCCAAGGGCAAGCATGTGCACCTCGTGTCTCCTTACCCAGCACTGGCGTTTCCTAGTTGGAAGCCCTCCTGCTCACCGGCCTAGTAGTGGCCGTTTAACTGGGGCAGCTCATTTGGGGAAGACCATTCAGTTTCCGTGAGTGACGCAAATTCTGGCCCAACCTTCCTGATAAGTGACTCAAGAGTTTCCCCAGTTGTCCAAACAGACCTTCAGACTCTGAATGGCACCCAAACTCAGCATCAGCCTCCTTCACAGCCCTTCCCACCTGGCAGCCCCAACCAGCAGACGGCCCGCCGCACATGGCAGAGTGCACAGTCGAGATGCTCCGACAGGCAACAGGTCTCCGAGCGCTGGCCAGAGCCACATGACACTTCATGTCGGATGGTACCCCCAGCTTTGCAGTCGGGAACCCCTGATGTCATCACCAGTTAGACCACTCAGGGTCACAGCTCATTGTGCCATTTCCTTGTGGCCTGCGCTCCTGCCACCTCATGAAGGCCTGGCTGGCCCCCACTTGGGACAGGTCTGTTGGCACCCAGTCAGGGTGTGGTACGGCCTCCTTGAGTGTGTCGCCACAACCCCAGCAGAGTTCTGAGGGCACCGTGCCCAGCAGAAGGCTTCAGAGAAAACCCTGACAGAGCTGGGCCCCTACTCAGCTGGGGATCCTTCCTCCGTGAGTTCTGGCAGCTTTCACTTGGCTGCAGAGTCTCAAAAACCCACTTTGCCTTTTCTGGTCATAAACACTGAGAGTGTTGAATCCCACGTCTTGATTATCTTTCTTAAATGATGCCTTTGAAAAAGCTGCCGATCTCCATAGTGATGCATCCTGTTTGTTTAAATCTTTACTTATACATGCTTCCGCCCACACGCTCTCCTCAGAAGGCCCAGCCTACACCTTGGCCCCCTCCCCCTTTTCTCCTTGGATAGACCCTGCTCCCATGAGACCCGTCTGTTGGGTGCTGCTGGAATCCACTCTCAGATATGACCATCCCAGTGTCTGGGACTCACCAGAAAAATGGCTTTGATGTTAATTTATTAGCGTGGAACGTAGACTAATGGTGCCTTTTCCAGCTGGCTCAGTACTGCTGTGCTGAATTATAAATGCCTTCCCCAGCCTGACAACAGAGCCGCATATGGGGCTGGGCTGTTTTTCAGTGAGCGTGCGTGCGTGCGTGCGTGTGTGTGTAAGGGGGTGTCAGCAGCTCAGGGAAATGGGGTAAATTCGGCAGTACCTTCACAACCAGCATCTCCCAAAAGAAAGTCTTCTCCAGTGAGCCCACACGGGCGCTAACACCATGACCATTTCCACACTGTTCTCTCCGTCATGGTAATGGTGCTGTCGTGCTGCTGACCCGGGGACAAACCCCGTTCTCCTGTGACCTCCAGAGTGGGGCCGCGCACACACAGGGCCCTGGCCTCTCACCAGCTGACTTGTACCTAGGGACCCAGACTCTAGGTTTCTGCAAAGGAAGGGGAGCTGAGACTCGGGAGGGAACTACCAGTGTCCCTGCTTCCTCCTGCGCCTCTTAGCGTTCCTAACGCTGCTTAGTCCTTAAAGTGACCCTGTGGCCGGGCACGGTGGCTCGTGCCTGTAAGCTTCAGCCTATGAAGCGGCCAGGGCTAGGGATCGCGGTTCGAGTCTCGCCTGGGTCCCGTAGCGAGACCTAGTCGGGAAGCTGAGGCTGGGGATTGCTTGAGTCTGTGGTACCCCGGGCAACGAGAGCCTGCGGTTCCACGGGCAAAAATAGTGAGACCGAGTCAAAACAAAAACAAAAATAAAGTGACCCTGTGAGGCAGTTGCCTTTTTAAAGCAGATGAGGAAACTGAGGGCCAAGGGGACTGGTGAGCCCCTGAGATGTGGCATTTGGGGGGCTGGGAGCCCTGTGTGACTTCTTGACAGGCACCTAGGGCCATCTGGGGGAAGCTGGAGTCCCTAAGGACTGGAGGGGCTGTGCTTTCATGGCCCCTTCTCAGGGAGGCAGCGGGCAGAGACACCTGTCCTGGGGGCCTGGAGAAGCGCCCCCTGTGGCGGGAGGCAGCAGAGAGCTGGACCTGGCAAGGGTCTCCCAGGGCTGCGTGATCAGGTTGCACTTGGCCGCCCACCGTAGGGGGCATGTGGCTGAGCACACAGTGACAGGCGCCCCGAGCAGCACCTGTGATGATGCAGATGCTCCTGAGAAGGTCAGGAGTGAGCTCAGGTGGCCTTGGGCCGGATCTGCCCGGTCTGTGGAGGCTGCTCTGGGCTCCTGTGTGGCTGGGTGCTCTGAGCTCCTGCCCCTCTTCCCTGCCCATTCTGGGTGGGGGGGTGAGTCCTGTGTCCTGCCTCCGGCTAGGGTGGGTGCCCAGAGTCTGCCTCAGGGGTATTCAGGCTGCTGGGACCCGACAGAGAGGCTTCGGGAGAGTTGAGAGGGGGCAAGCCCCCAAAAGTGTCTCCCTCCTGCCCTTGCTGGCTAGCGGAAACTCCTGGATGCAACATCTGAACATATATCCATGGGTCACCTGCCGACTTCTTCCCTGCACATCTTGCTCTCTGCCAACCCTTAGCCTCTGTTCACCTGGAGTGAAAAAGGCTTTGCCCACAGGCAAAAACCAAAGGCAGAGCCAGATGGGGTGCTTCCCCCTCAGTGTCCTCTGCCCCGTCTGTGCTGGGAGAGGGGAGGGTGCACTCTTGTACCTGCGCGGCCCTTTGGCTTCCCACAGCCCTATAAGCATTAGGAGCGACTCCAACCTGAGACAGATGGAAAAACTGAGGCCCCGAAGAGGTAAGTCCTCCGAGGTCCCCCAAGAATGAGGGGACCACATGAAGCCCCTTGGGAAGGCCAGGGCTCTGTCCACCACTCAGGTTCCGTGACTGTCTCTGAGACGCCAGGCTAAATGCAGAACCTGGGGACAGGTGGGCACAGAGGCATAACACCCCGTGACGTCAGCAGTGCTTGTCAGGGACGCCCTCTAGGAATGGTGTCGACGCACTCAGGCTGCTGGCCGACACGTGGCAAGGGTGCCCGTTGCACAGGAGGCCGTGTCCTCCGGCTGAAAATGGCGTCAACCTGTGCTGCACCCATTGGTGAGGGAGGAGCTGGGCAGCTTCAGACTAGACTGGCCTGGAGTCACCTTTGCGAGGACAGCCACGCCCTTGCTTACTGTCATCACCTAAAAGGGGTGTTCGGGCCCAGCTGTGACCCTCTCTTTGCCCCAGCCTCTCACCCTCTCTTTGCCCCAGCCTCTCACGGTCAGAATTACGCCAGAGCCCTGGTGGGCAAAACCCACCGGGAGTCGGACTCAGGCAGACCTCCACCTGTGCCTGAATCCGCTTGGCCCTTTCCAGCTGAGCCACCTTTGTCTGGTCAGTCTCTAGGCCTCAGTTTCCTCATGTAAAAGGGACACAGAGGTCTTGTGAGGGGCGCCTCTCTGAGGTCTTGTGAGGGGCGCGCCGGTGAATGGCCCACCTCTCAGTGACATGCCCAGTCATGTCAGTTTCAAGTGGAATATTCCATGAGCCCTGGTCACCGCAACCCGTGTGCTGGGCGCCTGACCCCTTGTGGCTAGTGGGTGGCCCTGTGACCCTGACCTCTTGGCCGTGTCCTTGGGTGCCCACACCTCTGTTGCAGTCCCAGAGGCTGTGGGGAGCATGACCTGAAGGAAAACTGTGCTCGAGGAGGCTGATCAGATTGAGACCCAGCTGCACTGAGGCCTCTCCTGGGAAGTTCTTCAGACCGCGCTGAGGAGTGCTCCCAGATGCCAAAGTGGCCTTGCATTTCGCCTCAGCTCCTTCTGAGCAGCCTCCACACATGCTCCCCAGGTAATTGGTCCCCTAAGGCACTGTCCTTGGCTCACTGCCACGCCCCGCTGCTGCCTCAAGTCAGCACCTGACGTCTCGGGCAAGTTGCTGATCAAGCTCAGCTTGGATACACAGCTAGTTGCATTGTTGTGTGTGTGTGTATGTGTGTGTGTGTTTGTCCTTGCAGATCATTTCTAAGCTCTATCCAGAATGCCTTGGCCTGAAAGGTGAACAAGATTTCCAGGCTGGAATTCTATTCGAGATCAGAGCTTTTATGTCCAACAATTGTGTGCTTCTTGCAGTGGGGGTTGTAGAAAAGGGAGACACGATCGCTTCTACCAACCCGGCTTTTATTTTCCGTCTCCAAATTAGTTTTTATTCGTTCCCACAAAAGGAGTACGTGTTCTTTGTAAGAAATTAAAAAGATCAAAAGAAAAAGCATTTGTAATTTTACAACCCGAGAGATGACAGCTATTCACATGTTGCAGTGTTTTTTTTGCCAGCACATCCATATACTTAAAAAAAAAAAAAAGGAAAAGAAAACAAAGGTAACTTCATCCTGAATGTGTGGTCCTTTTTCTACTTGCTGTGCCCGCCCAGGCATGACAGTCATTGCTTGGTAGCCTGGGCTTGGGTGGTGCCTGCGTGGTGGAACGTCTTGTTCTTATGTAACCAGCCTCCTCGTGTTGGGCTTGGACTCTTGGTGTTGGTGTTGCCTTGGCTGTTCTTTCTGTCAACTTTGGAGATCATGGAAGTCAATGGTGGGAGGCAGAGTGGCGTCTTAATGTGGTGCGCATGCTATGTCTGCCTTTGGTCCTTGATTCAAATAATAAACAGAACAGGTGACACTTCACAGAGCCAGAATGTGTGCCAGGCACTGTATTTGGTGCTTCACAGACACCAGCCGGTGATGGATTCATCTTCATCCCAGTCTGAAGACCAGGCACTATTTCTTTTTTTTTTTTTTGGAGACTAGGTCTCGCTATGTTGCCTGGGGTAGTCCCGATCTCGCAAAGTCAAGTGCTCCCAAGCCTCAGCCTCCCAGAAGCTGGGATTACAGGTACATGCCACCACGCCTGCTCTTTCAAGAGCAGGTCTTGCTATGTTGCCTGCGGTAGTCTCAAACTCAAGTGATCCCAGGTCTCTTACCTCCCAGCACTTGGATTGCAGGTGTGTGCCACCATGCCCGGCCATAGAGCAGGCACTATTTTTAGGCCCATTTTACAACAGAAGCACAACCTCTTTGCTTAGGTCACTGCCTGTAGCTGGGCCTTTGTACCCGCATATGATGGTTTCTTAGAATGAATTCTTGAGAGCGGGCTCACTGCCCCAGATCTTTTTTATCAGGCCTTGAGTACAGAATGTAAATGGTTTTCCAGAAAGATGGTGCCAGCTGATCTGCTGAGCAGTTTGAGCCCATTTGAAAAATTCCTGCCACACTTCAAGTGTCAATGGGTGCCAAGCCCTGCGCTCAGCATCCTAGAAAGCTGTTCTCCTTGAAGGAGCAGCATTAGCCTGGCTGTTCTTATATTTTGTGTCATTGATTGCACCAACAATACACGCGACAAGGTGAATTTTTTTTTTTTTTTTTTGAGAACCAGGTCTCACTCTGTTGCCTGGGGTAGTCTTGAACCCGCTGACTCAAGCAATCCCTGACCCCTGGCTTCAGCCTCCCAGTACTGGGATTACAGGGGCATGCCACCATGCCCAGGTGACAAGGTGAATGTTAAGCAAGGTCTTTTGCCAGTGAGTGTGCCAGGAGTGGCAGAAACATGCAACTGGTGGTAGTCAGGGAAGGCTGCATGGAAGAAGAAGCACCGGAGAAGGGGAAGGAGGACAGTGCAGTGACAGCTGAAAGACCCAGGGACTGGGAGAGACCCTAAGTGGCTCATGTAGGGACTATTAGAGTGGAGATAGGGCCCAGTGCCGGCCTGGGAACCATCTTAGGCAGTGGCCTAGTGATGGGAGCCACCCTGGTCAGGAGAGGGATTTTCCTAAAACCCACCATGGAGGGAGTGAGGGGATGGGGCCGGAAGTGGGCAGGCTGCATGAGATGCAGAGAAGATCCGTGTGCAGGGTCCAGCTGGTGCCTCCAGGAATAGTGGGTAGGAATTTTGGTGCCAGTAACAGCCCCGTCTTCCCATGAGCGCTGATGCAAAAGAAAAGCAGACACAGGATGCAGCTTTGGGGTCAAAACATCGATGTTATTACTGACGAAGCTGCATAGGAGACCTTGGCTTATCTCCATGACCACGGTCATATTTCTTGGTGCTCCCTCACCAAGTCTAGGCCTTGGGACCCCTGGCAAGGGAACACCCTGTTCCTGCCTGCTGCCAGAAGAACTGCTGCCAACCCCACTGAGCCTGCGAGTAGGGAGCAAAGGGGGGGCCTCTGGAGTCTGCCCCCTGAAGACCAGTGAACTCTGCTCCCTGGCGGTGGGGGGAGCTGAGCGGCACCCATACTCTTAGTGCACAGGAAGATCTGAAAGTTGGCAGGAAAGGGCTTCCCAGACCCCTGATCCAGCTCCTTCTCCCAAGCTCCCCTCTCTGAGAAGGCAGCCTTCCTCTCTGGGGAAGAAAGTAAGGGCTGAGGGGAGGGTGATGTGGCCTGGGATTAGAGCTCTTTTCCTCTGCTCTAAGGGAGGAGAGATTTGTCCCACCCTCACCCCCCCACCCCCCATCCCCGCTGTCAGCCCCTCCCCCACCCCATCTAGGTTGCTCTGGAGAGGGCTGCCAGGAGTCAGCCAGACAGGGGAGGCCAAGGTATAAATTTTGGTGTCTGGATCTGGTTCTAGTTCTGGCTCCTGCACTTAATGACTACGTGGCCTTCAGCCAATTCCTCAGGCCAAATTCCCCATCTCTAAAACAGCCCTGTTCTAAGACTCCAATGCTCAAGGTCTGTCTCCGTTATGGTAGCGGTTGTCATGGAATGGCTTGGAGATGGGAGGGAAAGACCCCTTCTGACCTGAGGCGCCAGGCTGGGGGTGGCCTCACTGTGATTGGAGGACAGAGCCACCGCCCCCCTTCTCCGCCACCGCCCCCCACCCCAGCGAAGTGGGGCCCCAGGACCAGGTCCGTGGATGAAGGGTGTGCTGTAGAGGCAGACAGGAAGGTGCCTGGAAAGGGACCTGCCTCTGGTGGCCCCTCAGGAGGCAGCAGGCAGGGAAAGAGTCAAAGAAGGAACAGCCCAGAAGATTCCATCACAGCACCCACCGTCCCACCCCCTAGAGGAAGCACTGGATTCTTTCCACTCTGGCCTTGCAAACAACATGGGAGAAAAGCTGGTGAGGCTGATGGGGTGTTTGGTTAAAAGAGGGGCAAAATCCCACCTCTGAAAAGCAGCTTGTAATGTGTGTGATGGGGGAGGGGGAAGGAAGGGAAGCCATGTCCTACATCAGTAGCTGCCCCCCTCCCCCACCCCTGCAGCCAGTCTTTCCCTGCACAAGTCTCTACTTTTCCCAGCAAAATGCAGCCTTCAGCCAACTGTTCTTGTAGCTTTTTGAACCATACTACATAGTAAAAGTTAAAAAGATTACGCACACGCATTTCACTCAAATGAAAGCTTCACAAAACAATGAGGACGTGTTTACCCTGATGCTTCTGTTCTGTTGTGCATCACGAAGCATGTTGGCGTGGACCCCGCCCATTGTGGGGGTCACTCCCGAGTCCCACCTCCTGGTCTGAAAACACCCACCCAGCTCATCTGGAAGGTTCCTTCCTGCTCTGGCAGCAGCCGTTCTAGTCCATTTCCTCTGGCTTGAAGACCCCTCCCCCCCAGCCAAGCCTTGTGGTTTTCTTCTTTGTGCCTCCAAACTGTGGTTTCCAGTTGCAGATGCCAGACTGGAGCAGGTACCCTGAGCAAGCGAACGTCCTTCCTGCCAAGTCCACAGTCCGAGGTCCTGACTGACCCACCGTCTCAGGGCTGGGCAATGCCTGCTCAACCTCAAGTGCTGGGGTGTCTGTGCATGGCAGAGGGAGGGGGTCCGCATCCCTTCTCCTGCCATCCTCAAAGGATAAAGCTTGGGCTTTATCCACGTGCTACCCTCACCCACTCCAGCTTTACTTCCTGGACCGAAAGACACGAGTCCTCCCTTTGGAAAAGTTGTTGGGAAGTGGAAGTGGGTTCCCACATAGAATTCCAGACTCTTCCCAGGTCCGTCCTCCCACTGAACTCCTCCACACACAGGTCCAGGAGTCAGTGGTTGGATACAAAACGCGCTGGATGCTGATAGGCCTGGGTTCAAATCCCAGCTCCATCTTTGCCTGGCTGTGTGACTGTGAGAAAGTTCCCTCCCATCTCTGAACCCGTTTCCTTGGTGAAACTTTGGAGAAAACAATACCTGTCTCAAAGAATAAGCTGAGGTGTGAGGACGGGTACAAAGTGCTTTGCTTTGGTTTCTCATGTGAGGTAGGTGCTCAGGGGAAAAACTCATCCTTTAAACCCCTCCCCTGGTGCATCCCTGTGAGGGAACCTTGGAGAAACTGTTGCAGCCTTGCAGAAGGAAGGCGATGTCCTCCATAGTGACTGGCAGGGCAACATCAGAGAGGCCGCCTTAGGTGGGGTTCCGTGAGAGTGACCCCCCCAGCCCACTGATGTCTCCAGAGAGACAGGGCGTAGCCACTGTCCTCGGGGCCACGGAAGACAAAGAGGCAGGGTTTGGGGAGAACAGACAACTCTGCGTCCTTGAAGGAGGCCAGTGGTTGTTGACAAGACCGATGGTGTGTCCTGTGTTGACACCAGACGCAGAGTATTGCCTGGCCGGGCATCGTGTCCATTCCAGCTTCTTGGAATCCACTTAAAAAAAAAAAAAATCATCCTCCTACAGGCCAAGTTCTATCACAGTACATTCTCATAAATCATCAGCTTTGATCCCCATCGCTGCCACCCAGAAGTAGGGTGGGGCAGGCGCCAGCTTTTCAGCACCTCAGGACAGAGACAACTTTCTAGAAAATTCCAGAACTAGGGTGTCTCAGCAGCCATCCTGGAATGCTTCTCCATCCCCACTGCTGCGTGAAAGTCGTCTTTGTGGGCTGTCTTCTCGGTCCCTCCCCTCCATGACGGTAAATAATTGAAAGGCTGCTCGGCGCCAGGCTGGAGATGGGCATGCAGACCTCTCCTCTGGGACCGCTGTTCTCAGGAAGCTGTTTCCCAGCACTTGGAAAACAGCTCTTTCAGGACTCCCTGGTGCTCACGGGCTTTGTGGCCGCAGAAACAGGGGCTCTGACAGTGGAAGCGACTTGCCCAAGGTCACACAGCTCCGATAACGGAGGCTGAGACCCAGGCTACCGGAGGCACTGGGTGCTGCTGGGAAAGCCTCTGTGTCTCTGGACAAGGCCAGCTGCCCTCTGCTGTTTTGCCCATAGCTAAAGACTTTCCTTCCCAGTCCGAGGCTGGCACGCTGACCTCGGAAGGCACATCAGACAAGTCCTCGGGACACGCTCGGGGGAACACATGAGTCTGGCTTGTGGCTCAGTGGAAGGTGGTGAAGCTTCTCAGACCCGAGGCTGCAAGCACTGGCTAGCTAGCGCGTACTGCTTGGAGTGCTTACCTCTCAGTTCCTTTGTCCACGGATGAAGAGCAGTGCCAGGTGGACCCATTCCAGAGAACCTGCCTCTCCAGGGGGCAGCGACTCCGGATCAAGTCCAAGACTAGATCTCATCATTATTGTGCTGTGGTGGCCTCACTGCTTGCTGTGTGATCTTGGTTTGGTTCCTGCCCCTCTCTGGGCCTCTCCGTCCTCATCTCCAAAGACAGCAAAGACGTCTCTGCCCATAGTGACTCTTGAGCCAGGGGTCCCGGGGAGGCAGGCTCAGGTCTTCAAGAAAGCACTGGCAAGGATTGAGCCTCAGCGCCTGACTGCCCAGGCTGGACCCGGGGGCAGACCCTGGCAGAGAAATGAGCTCCCTGGTTTGGACAGGGTTCTGGGGCAGTTTCTCTGGGTTCCAGCTCCCTCTGAGTCTCCAAAAACCTCCCTGCCCCCATTCTCACCTGGTGTTCCCTGGGGCTTATCCTGGGAGTTGGGTGGGGGAAGGAACTCTTGCCAGGGTGTCTCAAGCCCAGCCACCCCTCTCTAGTGGCCTGCTTGCTACAGCTGGTACCCCTTTGTGCCACATACATTAGGACCCAGACTAGACTGTGAGCTCTTATGATATGAGGGACCCCCCCTCTTATAACTCCCTTCCCAACAGAGACCCTGGATAGGAGGGGCCGCCTTCTTCTAACCCCCACCCCCGACAGAGGCCCTGGAGGCTGCAATCTATCTTGGGGCGGGGTGTACCAGGGAGGGTCTCCCTGCCTCTCTGTCCCTCCCTCTCTGTGTCTGTTGGACTCACTTCCTGTCAGTCTCTCTCCCGGTGAACGCGCCAACACCCCCTCCCGGAGCTTGCTGGGGATCGTCATGGCAACCCTCCAGCAAAATTATCAAAACACTTTTATGCTTCCAGTTGTACCAGACCAGTGCTAATTTCGAGTGAGGTGGAAGCCGTCGGTAGATGCTGGAGTCACGGGCTGTGTGCGCAGGGGCTGCTGGTGTCTGAGGGGGCCAAGGGGCAGGGAGGCGGTGGGTCCAGGGGGCAGGACTCCCAGCAGGGGCCCCCTCATGCCACTTAGGCCACATTCACATCAGCATTTCACACACGCACACATACACACACACGCACACACGCACATCAGCTGAACCAGCTACATCCAAAGTACAGATTGACCCAAACAGCTTTCGGGAATAACCTTCACCCACCTCTTCACTGGAGGCCTGAGGTCTACTCAGGGGAGGTGCCTGGGTGTGGGGGAGCAGCAGAGGCAATAGGTCTGTGAGGGCTTTGCTGGGTGGCAAAGCCCACAGAGCATCTGGGCCTCTTGTCCTCCCCACCCCCCCAAACAGAGGAGGACCAGGAAACAGAGCTGCCCCCATTAATTCTCCTGCCTCTTTGCCTTCCAGGTTGAGAGAAGCCACCCAACCCCCAATGCCCTCTCGTGCAGGGGCTTCTTGGCCCCTTTCCCTGACATCTCACTTTGGGGGGGGGCTAAGGAGGGGTAGGTGTGAATAGTGGGAACAAAGAAGCCCTCCCTGCAGGCCACAGACAAGCTGGGGCATTGTGAGAGATGTGCAAATGGGAGGTGGTGTGACTCGGGGACATGCACATTGACACCCCCCTCCCCAGGTCACCAAAAGTCTCAAAGAGCATGAGCAGAGGTCACAGAATCAGCAGAGCCAAGCAGAAGGAGAACCAGCTTGGAGTCTGCTCCCTCCTCGCCCCTTCTAAACTGAGAGCCACTTGATTGACAGCTATGGGGTGCTGAGGGCAAGAGAAGGGCAGGGCTGTCCCTGGAGACACCCTGGGGGCAGAGAGCCATGCATGGGGCTAGTGGAGGTCTGGGAAGCTGGCAGTGTGGGAGCTCAGATCCCTCACCTCCCGCTGTGCTCGCATGTCCTGCTGGGCCTCTCTGCTTGGAAGCCTAAGAGTTCTCCTGGCTGCTGCGACAATGCCTAGTCAACATATGGAGACCCCGAATTAGAGCCATTTCGCAGCTGATTGCTCTCTCATAGAAGAGCTCCGAGAAATGCATTTGAGGCTGGGAGAGAGCACAGTTCCACTCTCTGGGAACTCTGGGAACTCTGGGAACTCTGGGGCCCCAGAGTCACGATGGCACCGCTCTCTTTAACACAGGGCTTCCAGGGCCTCTGCCTTTGACTCTTCCAGCCCAAGCCAGAGGACTAGTGCAGAAGCCTAGGGCAAGGATTTCCCCTTAAACAAGTGAGGCAGAAAGCAAACCTTTCCCTTCTGCTACCCCTCACCGTGACCCACCTAGCTGCAAGAGAAGCTGGAAAATGCCACCCAGTTGTCTCCACCACAGTCCACCCTCTGGAACAGTGAGGATGTCTCTGTCTTGGCAGTAGTGGAGGTTCTCTGTAGATGACCCCTTTTTCTGTATCCCTGGTCCTCGGCTTTGTGCTTTGGGAGATCCCACCTTATCTAGCATCCTCCACCACCGCTCAACAGGTGTGCAAAGTCTCTACTCCTGGGTACTTGTTTGGGCTTGAACAATCCTGGGCTTTTGAAGTCCAGCCTTGCAATTTTGTTGCAAAATTGCAACAGTAGCTTCAGGTCTCTCCGCTTCTAGTCAGTTCTGTGTGCCAGAAACCACACCCAAACCTTTCTGGCCTGGGTTATTAAGTCTGTCTTGCTTGCCCAGCCCCTGTCTTTCTCACTGTAAATCAAAGTTACCCCACGGAAATCTGCAATAATAGACGGCTGGGAAGGCAACACCCCTAGCATTATCCTCTGCCACAGAAGTGATCGCTTTGTTTGACTTGGCATGTGTACTGCCAGCCGGGCTTTGAGGAAGGACTTGAAGCTGGTTCTTCTGCTCTTTGGGTGAAACCACTTGGGTTTAAAACCTGGAGGTCAAAGGTTTCTTGTCCACTTCTTTTAATATCTTGCTTAAAGCAGTACTAAAGAGTCAACTGCATGCTATTTTTCTGGGCTTTTTCCAACCATTTTTCTAGAATTACAAGCTCAGTAGTGCTGTGGTCTCTCTTCCAAATTCTGAAGTAACGTGTTTAATAAAATAAATCACTGCATGACATGGGACCAGCTTGCCATCCTTCCATGTGTTTCTGTGTTGGTCATCACCTATTGAAGCCCAGGCCACATATTTTAGGGGATTTTTCCATGGCAGCTTCCTACTCCTAGCACCATAGAATATTGCTGCGCTGCCATTTATAGGAACCCCAACATATGGTGGCCTTATGACGACAGACATTCTTTTCTCTCACGTACTCCAGTTCTGATATGAGTATGTCAGGTCCAGCCAGTGGATCTTGGTGTCCAACAGAGTCCTCAGAAACTCCCTCTCCTCAACTTCCTCTTGCCCCACATCTCCCTGGCAGTCAGTAGCACTCCATGAGCCACTCGCTCAGTTGATACACGGATGTCAACCTTGATCCTCGCCCTTGTCTAGCCCATCAGCAAGTCCCCTCAGTTCTCTTTCCAGAAATATCCCACCTCTGGCCATTTCCCAACAGCTGCTCGCCTTCACCCTCTCCTGTGTCTTCAGTGTCAGTATCTGAGGACACAGCAGTCTTCTAAGTAGGAATCCTGACCTCTCTCTTCCAGTCTAGTCCCCACAGGATGACAGCTTCCTGCCCTTAAGTCTCAGCTCTGCTGCTTCCTGGCCATGGAACCTTGGATAAGTTGCATAGCTTCCCTGGGCTTTGCTTTCCTGTCCGTGGTGATCATCACAATACTTGTGAGCCAGAATTCTTGTGCTCAAGAATGAAATGCAATACTTAGCACATAAAGTGAGTCCACGCATGGAATGTCCTCAGAGCATGGCACAGATTAAGTGGCATATCATTATTAGTATTATCTTAAGAGGCATATTATTATGTTCTTTGGGTGTCACTTTCACCATCACTGCTCTGAGTTCCTTGGCTACCCTGAGATCCCTGGTCCACCCTCTCTGCCCAGCTCTCCATCTGCATGCCTGGGCCCCCCCCCCCCCCACATGTTCTTGTTTGAGTGTTTATTGTCTGCCTGCCTCCCCACCCCCACCCATGGGGACGTAACTTTCCCCAGGGCAGGAAGGCTCCTGAGCTGGTCCACCTGACTTGCAATGAATCCTCTCTGAATAGCTGTGGAAGGAATGGACACTGAATCCCACTGATTCTCAGCAGTCCTGTGAGCCTTCCTGGGGGGAGCTCTGCTCTTCGCACCCACTCCTTGGACCCAGGTGATCAGAGTGAGGCTCACAGGTTGTGCTTGGGACACTGAAGGACTCTGGCCAGGGACTGACTCTTTGAAGCCCTGTGCAGGGTGGGGCCTGGGGCTGGGCTCCACCAGTGGCCTAGCTGCCTACCCTCTCTGCATCCATTTTCTCCAACACCATGCTGGCAGCATACGTGTGACCTTACAGGACTGATAGGAAAATTCAGCTGGACAGTACCTGTAGGACAAAGCCCACCGCCTGGCTCATCATCACCCCTTCAGAGGGTAGTAGCTTTATTATTGCTGTTAGCGCCCAGTTTAAGTGTCCTTCTTCTGAGCATAAGTTGGGGTGCCCTGGAGTGGGGGGATCGTGCGGACGAACCTAGAGAAGTCATCTAAGGGAGAGAAACACCGGGCTGGAATAGCGGGGTGTGTTTTTATTTGGGGGTGCCTGTAAGGGGGTGTTTGTATTTGGGGGTGCCTGTAAGGGGTGTTTGTATTTGGGGGTACCTGTAAGGGGTGTTTGTATTTGGGG